>VKOC01016399.1:0-36144 GCA_009364415.1 Spea multiplicata
ATATATATATACATACATACATACACTTTATATATATATACTTACAGTTAGATGAGTGTCACAGCCATGTGGTTCTGGCCTGGAGAAGGAAGGGGCGGGGCCAGTTGTCACGGTGATTACAGGGAGGGGGAGTAAGTAGGAGCTGCTGCTGTGAGACGGTGAGTCAGTGAAACGGATTATATAATGAGGGGGATTTTTCAGAGCGTTTGCTCTGAAAAAACCCTCATTTTATAATCGATAATAATCGATTCAACTAATCGATAATGAAATTCGTTGGCAACGAATTTCATTATCGATTATTATCGATTTTATCGATTAGTTGTTGCAGCACTACTGGTAAGTAATGTAATGATAGTATGGCAAATTCAATTTGGAACATTTTATATACTGTATTTGATAAATATTACTTCAAAATCCAACACATTTTTTAAAATATTTTATCACTGTTAAAATATGCTGTTAATGCAGAAATTATTGTAAAAAACAGAAATTGTTGTTAAAAGGATTTATTGTAACTTCCCAGAATTGGCCATTATTTGATTTTTCACAAAATATTACTTGTCATCACTACATCAGTTCAAATTCCGTTGGAAAGTACATGTATTTAAGCAAAAAATAAGTTTAATTTTGGTAACTATATCCAAAAAAATGATGTATGTGATTAAACAGTATTCAACCCTTCCCCTTGCCATTAGACACCCTCAGCTGCTTCACTCCTGTCACCCCTAGTGAGTTCTCTCATGCCCTCTCGCCTCATCACCTGTCAAGTTGACCCTGTTACCTTGAATCTCCTACTATATTTTTGTGTTGCCCTTACCACCTACCTTAACCCATATTTTAACCTCTGTTTTTGCACTGGCATATTACCATCTGCTTGCTACCATCTCTGCCCTTTTAAAGAAGCCTTTCTGTATCCCACATCCCTATTAACGTATACCATAATATTTTACACCACCCCCTGGCCTCTAAACTGCTGGAACACTTAAGCTATAATCATATAACCCTTTAACTCCATGCTTTACCATCTACAATCTGGTTTCGATTCACAACACTCTACTGAAAAACAAAAGGGTCACTGCTCCCTGCTAATCCTCTTGGAGCTCTGCAGCTTTTGACACTGTTGACCATATTTTCCCTATCACTGTTGATGTTGTTCTTGAGCCTCTACTCTTCTCCATCTACACCTCTTCCCTTAGACAAGTGATTTATTCCTTTGGCTTTCAATACCAGATACGATGACAACATCCTAATTGACATTTTTCCTCCTAATTTTTCATCCTCTTCGAACCTACCTCACCTACTAGAATTGCATATTGGATGGCACCCCATTACCTGAAGCTCAACATCTTAAAGACAGTGCTTATCGTTATACTGTATCCACTGTTTACAGGTGTGCCAATAATTGTGGCACACATATACTATACTTTTTTGTTTCATAAACCTGAGTTGTGCTTGCAATTGTTTGATATCCGTAAGATAAGAGTATTTGTGTGTATTGTTTGAAGAGAAGCTCAAAAGGTTAAACAAGAGGTTTTTTTTTTTACAGCCGCCTTTGCTCATTTTTACCAAGGGTGCCAATATTTGTGGAGGGTACTGTATTTTGAAAGCCATATAAGAAAGTCATTGCTCACACAATTACTGCTTTTCCTTTACTACAAACATGGTATATTTAATTCTTAAGGACAAGGTTGTTTTTTGTGTTTAGCTGTAACTTTCTCTTCTCCCATTTAGTGTACCCACATAAGTTATATAGTGTTGAATTTTTTCAGGACAAGATAGGTTTTTTTTTATAATATTGATTGTTTTTATAAAAAAATAATAGTATGATGAAAAATTTAAAAACTCTTTCTCACTTTTATTTGGAAAATCTTTTACTCCTCTACAAACGCTAATGAAAAAACTGCTAAATAGATTATACTATTTGTCCTAAGTTTAAAAATAACCAATGTTTGTTGTTTTTTTCCAAGTAATAGAGCAATAAGAATGTTTTGCTATTTTAAAACCATTTTTCCATATCTGGTCATTCTGCCGCTATTTGTGACATCTTTAAAGCCGGCTAACGCAATTTACCCCATCAAACCATATATTTTTGCAAACTAGTCCCCCCAAGGTATTTCAAATGCTGGTATTTTAACCATTCCCATGCACTTATGCTACTATCACCCTTTGTCAAACTTTGTGGTAGTAATTTATTTTGTGTTTTTTTTTTTATCACAGAAATTGTAATTCAAGTATAAATTTACAGCTCCTGAGATACATGCCAGGTAACTGGTATACATCCTGGTAACGACATGCATTCATACAGAGATACGCCCACATAAATACATACACAAATCTGTTTATATGCTGCAGGTTGATGGCTAGGGGAGTCTGAAACATTAACTCTGACCTTTTCCTGAAAGCCATGCATCCTTGTGATTACAGAAAGAGCTTCTTACTGGCACAACCTGTGACACGACCGAAAGTAAGAAACTGACATCACTGATTCCCAGTACTGACCCATTTTTTTTAAAAATACCCCTGCTTTTGGATCAAGTGAACCCCACCTGACCTCACACATCACCCAGCACAACAAGTGATGCATGCATACTCTACAGTGCAGTCTAATTTAGAAATTACACTGCAGTGTACAAGTGGGAGCCTGGAGCAATTGCCTCATTGTTAATCCACCCCTGAAAACAGCACTTTTAGCTTTCACTGAAAAATAAGTAACCAATACATTTATAAGACACAGGGATGGCAAACAGATCATGTGTATCGGCTTGACAACAAACACATTCTACAGCAGCAGAAGAGTTGGTGGAGTTAAACGTTTTGCCCGTTCTAAACCTCTACTTATAAAAATGTTGAAGGACAAGCCTGGAAGAGGAATGCTATGGGAATACAGTACGTAATTAATGAAAAAGATTTCAATTTGTTTAGCAAAATGAGGAATCAAGAGAGACACTTTTATAGATCAAGTGAATTTCCCTCTTTCCTCTATGCATTCCTCTTGAGCATTGTCTGTTAAATGAATTAACATGTCTTGCATCTAAGACGTTATGGCTAATTTCTTGAGAGAATAACCTGAATAATATTGGCACATGTTTAATTTCTAATTTCAGTGAAAGCATTCAATTTACTTGATATATATTCACTATAGGCTTTGTGTTTTAGGCATAATTGGGTTGGTGATAGCTCTCATAGAGCATGAATATTGAAACTTAAATATGGTTGTTTTTGTTCAATTAAATGATAACTATGTATAGTAAGGCTGAATAAAATTAACATGGATTTTAAGTGGTGAACCTCATACACCTGCCTTACTAAATAAGCTCTTTGGGCATTAGGCTCTACTGACAGACATTTAATTTATGGAAAATCTCATTAGATGTTAGTATTTTTTGTAAAAAATATGGCCGTACGTATAATTTAAATTATATTTGGTCTAGTCATCTCACAATAAATTTGCTACACAAATAGTTTATATTTTACATAAACAACAAAAAATAAGACAATTGTATTTTGCTTACTTGCTGAAATTGTAATCAGCTGCAATTTTATATAGTTTGTATGCATTTGTTTTACTTACTGTATACACAAGCAAAAGCCTCCGACTGATCACTAACAGCTTTCTTTTCCATACATTAATATTTTAATTTACCTTTGAGACTGCAAATAAATTAGTAATGTGCTTCTGAAATAATGCTTATGCACTCGATTGGAAAAAAATAAAAAATAATTGTGCAGTGTTGATACTAAGTCTTCGGCAAACCATTGTTGGCAAATTTCTTCTTTCTGCAAGCGCCACTTATTCCACAACAAAAAAGTCAGCAGTACACAGTTAATGCTGTAATAACACCTGGGCAACTGCTTCTTTTTTTCTGTACTATATTCAAATAATTTGAGAACAGGAACAAAAAAAACACTTTATGATATTCTCCTTAAGCCCTTTGTTCACCTTTCACACCTAGGCATTTTGTCTTTATTTTCTGTCTTCATTGTCATATTATTTGCATAACCAGATAGGTGTTAAAAAGCTTTGTTTCAAGCCAAACTGACAAAATAGCAGTCTCAATCCCCTGTTTTTCCTGATTTATAGACTTCAACCTTAATTGGTCTTGTCTTCAATTTAAGATAGCCCTATGCCTATCCAATGTATGTTAAAATTCCCATAGCGTGTTAAGATGTTAGGAGGGTGCTCTACTTATCTACCATTCTCTTAGTGAAGTAAACATCCTTACATTACATCCATGGCTCTGACCCTCTCGTTTTAGATTATGACCTCTTCTAATGTTTCTACTCCTTTGAAATGAACTTCCCTCCTGTACTTTGTTAAATCCTTTTAAAACATATTTAATATTAACATTCTTTCACATCTCCCTCTCTCTTCTCTCCTACAAGCTATTGATGAGAGTTTTCTTAGTCTTTGTTGATATTTTGTCCTGCAAGTTATTCACTATTTAATCCTGTATATTCAGTTTTCTTGGGAACAACAGTAGAGTCCTATTGAAATCAATAAAACACTGAAACCTACATAACTTGTAAGCTGTGAGTTCAGCACCTATGTTATAAATAAGAGACAAATTCTAGGAAACTCACATGCTCTTGAGTTTGTAAACTTATTCCTAGCATCTGCATCCATGGAAGATGAACTTCCACTCTTAACTACTTAAATTAATACATGCCTGTACTGACCACACAATATGCCAAATCACTTAGGCATAAGTAACACTTGAGCTAGCAGTTTCCTGAGCAAGTATCTTTCAGTACTTTCCCTTGAAAGTTTTATCACTTACCTGGCCAATAAAGTTATGACGTTTGGGAAGTACGTGTATAGTTCTGTTTTTCTCTTTTTATATTGTCACAGTGGCTGTGTTTCTCCCCTTGTATGTGCTTATGAGTTCAGGATCCTGGTGCTTGCCCAAAGGGGGCTTGGGGAGGCATGTCCTGAAGATGGCTGATGACATTGGGTGGACTATGACTCTTAGTTTATGTGTGTGAAGTAACCGCCCGTCAAAAGGTTCAGTAGCTGGCAAGTTGTCTTAGTTATGTTTTGCTGGTTATGGGATTTATGTATAAAGGTGTGGCCTAATGCCCTACCCATGCTAATTTCGCTTTTGTGTTTTTATTGATCCATGACTAAGGTTGGGTGGGGTTAAAAAAACTATAGGACCCAGCAGTCAAGGACACTTTCTTTGAGGATGGAAAATACTCCCTAAACAACCTTGATTTCAGTTCTGTGTTTTTGCATAAATTACCACACTAGAAGATACTTGGTATTTACAGTAAAATGTCCTGTTGTGGCTTTTATTTTCATATTCCCCTCGATAAAATCCACTAATAAAAGTGAAGGTGCATACAACAAACAAGAGAAAAGCTTATATAGTACTGAAGATTAAATAGTGTTACTTTATTAGTGTTACTTTTCATTCAAATTATCTGTTTTTTTTGTTTCTCTGAAGAAGTGTGTTTTGAGATGTTTCTTGAATGTTGGGAGGGAGGGTGAATGCTGAAGGTTCGGTAGAAGTAGATTCCAGAGATATGGAGCAGCACAAGTGAAATCTTGTAGACAGGAAAAAATAGGTGATAAGTGAGGTGGAGAGCCCTAGCCAATGGAAAGAATGTAAGGATTGAGTAGGGAAGTATTTGTTTGAGGGCAGAAATGTATGGAGATGCAGTGTTATGGAACACTTATATGTTAGTACCAGGATTTAACATTTTATTCTAAAGATAATAGGGAGACAGTGGAGGATTTTACAGAGTATGAAAGCGGAAGAGGAGCGACGTGCAAGGAATCTAAGCCTAGAAGCAGCATTTAGGACAGACTGCAGAGGAGAGAGTCGAGACAGTAGAAAGCCAACCAGAAGAATGTTGCAGTAGTCAAGACAGGAAATGAGAAGTGAATGAACCAGGGTTTTTGTGGAGTTTTAGAAGAGGAATGGGTGGATGCAAGAGATTGTGGGACTGAATGTGAGTGAAGAAGCACAGGTTTGAGTCAAGGATGACCCCTGGAGTGGAGATGGAAGGAGGGAAGATAATGAGTTTAGTTTTAGAAAGATTAAGTTACAGGTAGCCTTGTGACATCCTTGAAGAAATAGGAGACAAGCAATTGGTAATACAGGACACAACAGATGGAGAGAGATCAGACAAGACAGGTACATTTGGGTATCATCTGCATATAGATGATACTGAAGGCCAAATTAGTTGATTAGTTTGCCAAGAGATGAAGTATAAGGAGAGAAGAGCAGAGGGCCAAGGACTGAACCTTGGGGGATGCCAACTGAATGTGAAAGGGATGATGATGTCTTGCCAGAGAAGAGGAGGAAAAGTAACAGAGGAAAGGTAGGAACTAAGTGGACTAATAAGTGTGTGAGAGTGATGGGTGTTATGCTGTAGTTTATGCTGAATAGCATGGCATAGGGAGGCTGTAATCACATTCATATGATGGTTCTAGCATGTACTGGCTGCCTGGGCAGCATAGGAGTGTGATTGCTGTTAGCAATTATATATATATATATATAATTGCTAATATTGTTTATTGTTGCAGTTTTTTTGTCCAATTTTGGTGTGTTATTTTTGGGGTTTTTTAAAGGGGGGTCATTTTCGGTTTCGGTCAAGTGAATGCTGAATTTTCAGTTTCGGTCCAGAATTTTCATTTCGGTGCATCCCTATATACTTAGCCAGACACTGAAGCGGTAGGCCTACACCACATCAATGTTTGACTTAGTATATAGTGATAGGGGTTATTGGCAATGTTTGGCTCAATGTATAGTCATAGGTGTTGTGCTGTGCCTCAGTATATAGTTATAGGTGTTATGCTGTACCACCGTCAGTGCGTGCCTCAGCATATAGTGATAGGTGTTATGCTGCCCCACCGTCAATGTTTGCCTCAGTATATAATGATAGCAGTTATGCTGCAACACTGTCAATGTGTGCCTCAGTATATAGTCATAAGTGTTATGCTGTCCCCTGTCAATGGTGGCCTAACGACAGAAGCTATGCAGTTTTTCCACAATAAAAAAAATAATTTTATGTATTTATATATATATATCAGAGATTTATGTATTTATGTTGTGCTACATCTAAACCTTTTTCCTTTCCTTTATACTAAGCATGCTGCAACATCAGCTCAAAACAGACATCTCGGGCGGCGTGCTGGCTCTTGCCGAACATGGCCACATGAGCTGTTAGCTCTGAGAGATTTCTTGGATTCAAGGCTATTTGGGTGCTTCAATTCACTATAGGCAAAACACACAAGACGTCCTCGACGCCTAAACCCTCTGGGCACCAGGAGAAACCTCCTCCGGCTTCGGTGCGGACATATTATCACAATTTCTCGGATCGGGAGACGGAGGCGCCGCATGCCAAAATGGCGTCGCCGCCACCAAGCCACCACAGTGTTGCTCGGATTCGCATTCTTTAGCGGGTTCTATCGCACCATCGCTACCGTGACACGACCAAGCCTGGCAGGACGCTGTTAAAGACTTACCTACTAAGAAAGAAATGGCAGGTCTCATTCACACGGCCTTGTCTGGCCTTCGTGATGACCTGAAGGAAATCAAGCACAATATCTCTCACCTCAGTGACCGCGTGGCTTCTTTTGAAGACGATCACACGAAGATCTCCTCTACGGTTGATGGCCTTACTGACCAATGTGCATCTCAACAAGGCATGATTGTCCGCCTGCTCCGTCAGGTTAAGGATCTCGATAATCGTGGCCGTAGGTCCAACCTACGGATTCGAGGCCTGCCTGAAACCATTCTTGCCGCGGACTTCCCTTCCACTCTCCAGGCCTTGTTCAATGCCGTCCTCGACCTGCCGGAGAACACTCCTATCATTTTCCCCCAGTTACGCACATCTGCCCCCTGGCTTGCCACTCCAATATGGCACTGTGGCCCATGATATGCCTTTTAACCCTCTATATGCCCACTGTGCCCCATGGTATGCTTTTTGACCCCCTATGTGCCACTCTGCCTCCAGAAATGCCTTATACCCCTATATCCATTCTGGCATTTAGGGGGTTAAAAGGCATATTATGGAGCAGAGTGGCATATAGGGAGGTATAAGGCATTCAGGAGGCAGAGTGGCATTAAGGGAGTTAAAAGGCATTGTATAGAGCACCCTGCCTCCAGAAATGCCTTATACCCCTCTATTTCAGGAGGCAGAGTGCTCTATTAAATGCCCCCTTAACGCCACTCTGCCTCCTGAAATGCCTTATACCTCTCTATATGCCACTCTGCCCCATAATATGCCTTTTAACCCCCTAAATGCCAGAGTGGCATATAGGGGTGCGCGACCCCCGCTGCTAGCCACACCTCCTTCCGGCTGCAGCGGACATTGTCTACGCGGATCGCGTAGATGTAAACCCGCTGCCCCGGCAATACAGCAGGAAGCACCGGTAAGTGGGGCGGGGGGTTGAGACAGGAGGATCCAGGTCTCCTGCAGTGGTGCGGGGGATCTGGATCTTAGTCTCCTAATCAGACCTCTATTTGAGGTCTGATTAGAAGACGACCCCGATTAGAAGATGAGGGGTATTTTTTAGAGCATTTGCTCTGAAAAAAACCTCGTCTTATAATCGAGCAAATACGGTATATCTCCAGAAATGCATTTTAACCCCCTATATGCCACTCTGCACCATGATATGCCTTATACCCTTATATGCCACTCTGGCATATCTTAGAACACTATTCGGAATTGGGCGTTAAGGTTAAATGAGAACTCTGGAACAGATCTCCCAATGCCTGGACTCCCAACTGTCACCCGCTCCCGCAGATCCGCTGTCCGTCGTCCTGTGTCCGTCCGTCCGGCTCCTGGTTCGCCGCTACACTTACCTCGTGGCGGTCGGGCTCCCCCTGCTGGACACGCGCGCTACTGCCGCTAGTTTTAGCAGCAGCTGTCGCGTTCTGGCAGGTAGGGGGCGTGGTGGCTACCGGCACCAAATTTAAAATTCCGGAAGCCCCGTTACCTGTACCCTGGTGTGGTCTTTTGCTGTTTACCTGTTCAGCTGCGTTCTATGGTGACTCTGACCTTGGCTTGTCCTGACTACCCTTGGATCTGTGATTTGGCTGTGTTCGTTCCTCCACGTGCATGACCTGGATCGTCTGACTACCCGCTTTGGATTTGACCCATCTTCTGGCTGACTACCCGTCCTGTATATGACCTCTGGCTCGTCTGACTCTGCGTTTGGTTTTGCTCTCTGCCATTCCCTGCACTTTTGCGTCGCCTCATTTTGCTAATTATGCCCTGACCAATTATCTCAGCTTTCTCTATTTTCGTGTGGATCTCTCCAGCTATACCCAGAGACTATATACCTCTCCATATCTACCTACTCCGGGGCCTCCTCACTGTTGGGATCATCGAATACCTGGGGGTTGCTTCTCGGCGCACTCCTTCAGGAGAAGAACTTCCGCGGTGAGTGCTCTGGTTTATGGTAGACGTGACACCAGCCCCATCTCTCCAAAAACGTGTGGAGCTGGGAAACCACAGAGGTGGGGAGGTGATATGCGACAAAGCCATTCAATTAATAATTCAAATAAAGCACATGTGAAATCCACCGTTAACTGAAAGTGTACTGTGTTGGCACTATGTTTTATTTAGTTGAGTCGTGAAGTCCCGAAGGACTTCTAGATCCTGAATACGGTACTTTTAAATTTGGCTGACAAAGGATTATAAGGTATAAAAATGAACAATTTTCTCACAAAAATAAGAATTGTTACCATAAGTAAAAACTCATGAAAATAAATGATATTCAGAACATTTCTACTGGACTAATTATATGCAAGCAATAACCCAAGGACAACTTGTCTTTGCCAAACAATGTTAAATGACAGTGACTGCTGACAACTGAGCAGACAAATATTTGTTTCAGGACTTGAATTCCCCTAATGGTATTTGGAAGGAGTTCAGACAATATTTAAAAAAAAAGAAGACTTGCCATGTCTAAAAGTAAAGACAAGCAGCAAATGAAAAAAGTATGTTATAATTGCTACTTGATTTAAGGGAAGTACAGAGGTATTATTGGTTCAAAACAATATAAAAGAGAAGAAATAATGTTTACTTCAAAATGGAACAACATGTAATACAATAAATGTTCTTTGGTAATCGAAGACTGTCACAACAACTGAATTACGCAATTTATCACAGTAAATGTTTGTACATGAATCAATACATTTCGTTTAACAATGTATTGATCTGCAATATGACATAAGAATTTTTACACATGATAAAAAAAGAAACAAAAACATGAATGAAAGTACTTGCTTGTACAATGGAAAATACATATGAAATAATACCCATTAGGCAAGATCCATGTCCACTTTCCCTCCTATTCCCCACCCACTACTGGCTGCATCGGTATAGCCATGAATATGGCTAGCCCAGCCCTGTGGACAACTACACAGCCCCACTTCCACATGTGACTAACCCTAATCTTACACAAATCCTCTCCCCCAGAAGGAAGGAAAGCTCTGCGAAGCCTACCCAGGGAGATTCCCAGATATGGCGATTATAATAAAAAGTCAAGGAGAATTATTATGAAACACAAAGTTTTTTCTTTTCTTTATTCCAGGTTAGGCTAACTTGGCCTAGAGGGAAGGTTCAGTGGGGCAGAAGCCCTTCTGCCACTTAACCAGAAGTAGATTGCAGTGTTTCGGGGGGGGAATAGGGCTTCAAGATGCACTTCCTTCTCACTGGTCCAGTTGAGAAGGTCAACTAATGGTCTATATGATGTCTCCATAGCTTTCTTTTATGTTACTAGGTGGTCACTTTTTGCTGTGTTGGGGAAAAGCAGTGGTGCGGAATTGTACCGTATTACTGTATTCCTTTAAAGGATGCCTGCATCAGCATAAACAGTATTATAAATATTTTACTAATGTGCAGTATAAATAGCATGGCCAAAAAATTCCATATCTTTTACAATTGGGAGGGTCCCAAAAAGGGGACAGTTATAAGAAAATGGTCTGACACAAACTCATATTAACCACCATTTGCCTTTAAGATGCATACAATGATCACTAAGCCAAAATACACAACTCACACACCCAATTACCCCACAAGGATCACTCTTTGCCACACTGACAGATTCAAACATACAATGCTAGGCCAAATGCCACCAACTGAAACATCACAAGGTACATGATGACATCATGCGCACATGACACAATGACATTATTACAAGTGTGTCATCATGACACTATGTAGAGGGGAAAGACACAAATAAGTTGGTGCATTGATCTCAATGTTGGATCAAGAAAGCAAGCCCTGCTACCTGATGAAAGTGTGATGTGAAGGAAAAGTGAGCAGAGTGAGTAAATAATATTTTTTTCATTTAAAAGACATAATTGGGTGTACCATACAAAGACCATAAATACATAAAATAGTGCACCTTTTTGCATATCTAGTAGGAGTGTACATTTATACGCCCATTTAGGCAGGGAACCCATACAGCCATAGGGTCCCTGATAGAGGACACTCTGTAGTTGTTGTTTCCCAGAGTTCTACTAGTGGCATCTTTCCCATGATCTGTCACTTCATACAAACCCTCCCCTGCTGGTTCACCTAATGAATGTAGCCAAGTAGCTGGTAACAGCCCACCGGCATCAGCCAATTACACCCCCTCTTCGGGGGTGGGTGCAGAAGGTAAAGTAGATTACATAAATTCAAAAACTAATCCTCTTGGCAGATGACAAACATTCCAAATACATAAATACTTGGTTCTACTGTTGGGTTATTGTGGCACTCCAGGGTGGGGGCTGTAAGTACGATGGTCTCTCCCATTTGTGCTGTGTTAGTTATTTTGCCCACCCCAGGGTTTTAGGTTATTGTGTTCCCTGGGGCTAATTTGTCACTCAGATTCAGATTAGTCGGTGTTACAATGTGTGCATTCTTGTTTCCTTTTGGAACTCAAAAGCTCTGTTGCCCAAACCAAAGTCATTTAAAAAAAAATAATAAAAATAGTGCTGCGTGTAAGTGACTGGCCCTCATAAAAGGGTTTTTTGTTGGGGTTGTTTGCAAGAATACTGAAATTGCTCAGGTCCTGTGGGTGTAAAATAGTTCTGGACCTTAAGGGGTTACCAACTGGCACAAAGCTGCTTGACATAAGCATGCATATCCTGTGTTTTTCCAGGCTGTATAACTGTATCCCTGTAAACAAACTTAGCTTTAGTTATTAGTGTCCTGAAAACACATATAGCAACTCTCAACTTAAGGGCATGCATGCAAAAGTTCCTCTATTTGAAATAGTCCCTTCGTGTATTCTTTATGTATAGTTTTAGATAAATTCTACTGAGCCTGTCGAGATGGTTTACGTACTTGCAATTACACTATAACAACATATTCTATCAACTAACAGCAGAGAACTAATTTAAAACAAATTATAGGTTAGATGGATAGTATATCTCACAACTTCAGGAAAATGCCTCAAATACTTAAGAGGAAAAATACATGACAAACATACTCCATTCTCAGAATTAGGATTGGGTACAATTAGCAAGGCTACTGTTCCTTCTCTTAACCTAAGAATGCTTAATTTCAAACACATATAGAGAAATTATACAGCTTATAGTTTTATTGTTGTGTTCCTAAAACAGAAAGAGTAGTGTAAAGGCTTCCAATAATTTAGGTAATCAATGATTTACTTATCTAATCAGGTTATTTGTGAATGTTGTTTAACAACAACAGTTAATAAGATAGGCAAAACACTGACAGATGAAACTTGCAACACTAATTACAAAAAACATCTTTCAAAACATATTCCTACCCCAAAAAATCCTTAAACCTATACACATTAGGAGACAATGCAAACAGCACTTTAAAATGGGTCAGTAACATATATACAATTATTGACCTAGTACTGCAGAATATTTATCATTGAAAAACGTTGAAAGGCACGTAAAAATGGTGTGACTTATTTCTTTAGGAACATCCTTCTTAACGCAAAATACCGTATTTGCTCGATTATAAGACGACCCTGATTATAAGACGACCCCCTCAAAATCTGAATATTAATTTAGGATAAAAAATAAAATCCTGAATATAGCACGGCACCCTATTGGAAAAAAGTTTACCAGTAAATGTTAATTCATTTAAACAATTTTTTTAATAAAAGCTATGCTTGAGAAAAATATTTTGGTTTTATTTCCTTCTATTTTCCAACCTGCCCCCCAGTTATGCACATCTGCCCCAGAAGTGCCTTATACACCCTATATGCCACTGTGCCCCATGATATGCCTTTTAACCCTCTAAATGCCACTGTGTCCCATGATACGCCTTTTAACCCTCAATATGCCACTGTGCCCATGATATGCCACTCTGCCTCCAGAATTGCCTTATACCCCTATATGCCACTCTGGCATTTAGGGGGTTAAAAGGCATATTATGGGGCAGAGTGGCATATAGGGAGGTATAAGGCATTTCAGGAGGCAGAGTGGCATTAAGGGGGTTTAAAAGGCATTTCACAGAGCACTCTGCCTCCAGAAATGCCTTATGCCCCCCTTTTAACACTCCCTCCCTCCTCCAAACTTACCAGTGCTTCTGAGTCCCCGGTGCTTAGTCTGAACAGCGTGTAGAGCTCTACGCGATTTGCGATTACACGCTGCCCGGACTAAGCACTGGGGACTCAGAAGCACCGGTAAGTTGGGGGGTGGGCAGGAGGATCCAGGTCCCCTGCATTGCTGCGGGGGATCTGGATCTTAGTCTTATAGTCAACCTATTTGAGGTCTGATTATAAGACGACCCCGATTATAAGACAAGGGGTATTTTCCCAGAGCATTTGCTCTGGAAAAAACCTTGTCGTATAATCGAGCAAATATGGTAATTCATTCTATAATTCTATACAAACCGCTATTTTATTCAACATAACACACTGTGATGATTACGCTGCAACTGAAACCCAGAAAGTATACTGTAGTAATAAAATGTGTGCAAAATGCAGTTTGGATTGTCACATACCTCATAAGCAGTTCCATAGTGGCAAGTAAATTGGTTTTGTCGGTTTGTTTCCATGTCTTTTTCAATATTTGTGTAAAATATGACTCCATCTCCAGAGCAGGATATGATTTGCTTATCATTGGTGAGTGGCATAAATTTTGCGCTAAAAATGTTTGCTCGGTGACTTGAACGGATCCGTGTCAAAACCTGTATCAATAAAACAATTACTATTAAGCTGGGGATTGTTTATACTTCCTCTTGTTTTAACCGATATTCTAAAAATAACTTTTATAAAAGATTTTTAGTTGGTTCAAAAGAATGTTTTTTTTTTTAATCTAATGGCTAGATATTACTTAATTCAAACCACTACAGACAAACTAAACAGAACGCTGTCTAGATTTGTCTTTCTTCTCTTAGATTATCACAATGTTTTTGCTCACAAACAAGACTGCAGAGTACTAGCACCACATAAATTGACGCAGTTCAAGCTTTTGCATAACATCGGAGGCAGCTGCCTATTGGCCATTTGTATATATTCTGTTATCTTATCACAAACACCGATATTCGTACTTTCTTGTGATATACAATTGAATGGCTCAATTTTAAATCACCCAGCCTGACACTCTGATTAATAGGGATAGTTGATGTACAAAGTATTAAATAGAGTCAACTTACTTTTTTACTGTAGGGATTACTAATGACCAAACTGGTATCATCTGATCCTGATAAAATATATTCCCCCGTATTGTTCCATGAAATTGAATTTACCTGTTCAAAAAGATAAAACAATAAGAAATAGAAGACTTCTTCCTATTGTAACAGAGCTGCAGAATCTGGCAACACTTTATAAATAAATGTAATTTGTTTTAAGAATATATGCACTGTTATACCAGGATCTAGAGCTGCAGGGCTTCCTTTCCAGCTATTTAATCAGAACTTCAGTTTTGCATTTTGCAAATGCGTAATGGTGTCTGATAACATGTTAACTACAAAACAAAACTGTAAAACGTTTTTGGACAAGAAAGAGTCCTTAAATAAATACATGTGAATTCATTGTTTTAGGGCTAGATTGCAGTCAATTTTACTTTGAAAGTATCTGATGCTCAAGCACAAACATACCGTATTTGTTTATAATGCACAAATTAAAAGTTACTTTTTTATTTCAAATGCACCTTTACAAATCATACAATATAAAATCAGAATATGGATGATCAGGTTCTAGAGATGACACACTGACAATGATGGGCAAATATTTGACGTTTGGTGCATTTGTATGTCAGTAAAGTAGAGTTTTGGCTTGGACCTTTTTGTGCACATTGCTACCAGTATTTACTGTAAACCATTTATTTGTGTACCAAAATACAAACAGCTGTATGTACATGGTACACAAACAACCATCCAGGATACATTCCCTCTCTCTCATATATATACATATACACACACACACACAATCACATAGACATGTGCATTCAGATTCATTTCAATTGCAAATTTACTGAATTTCAGCGATTTGTATGTAGCCCCCCTGCCCAACGTATTGGACAGAAAAAAGCAAAAGGCTCATAATTTTCTTTGGCCCACATTTACACACACTCCAGCATTCTTGTGCTTCCTGAATGTTTCCCTATCTTCGCTGCTGGCCACTTCTGCTTCTTCTTCATCTTCTCCCTTCTCTTTTCTATCTTCAAACCTTAATCTGCTTCTTTCCGCCTCATCTCCGTGGACATAACACTTACCCCGGCATAACTTCCGCCAAAAGAGGGTAATATGATGGCACTTGTGGAGACGTCCACTCCCAGTCCTCCAATCGGGAGAGGGTGTCACCTCAGCATCGCCATTTTGGCGGAAATTGCCAGGTTATGTCCGGAGGAGATGTGGACCAAGAAAGAAGATACCAGATCAAGTACTGAAGATAGAAGAAAGAAAATATGGATGTAGTCATCAGAGTAGGGAAACATTTAGAAAGCGTGAAAGAGCGTGAACTTGAATGAGAAAGTCAGTGACAGTGTGAGTGAATGTGGGCAACAAGTTTTGTTCCAGAATGTAAAATGCCCCCAAATGTTGCCCAAAAACTTAATAAGAAATGTTTTTGGCCCATTTGCAAATGTCTACTATTGCATTACATTTATTTATATGGCTACGGCATATTCTGTAGCTTTATTACAGTAGGGGAAAGTCACAATATTTGACAATTTAAAAGAACCCCGCTCTTGCAAGCTTACAATCTATTACATATCTGTAAATATCTGAAGAACCAATTAAATAATTCCAGCTTAAATGCAAAAACAAACTTGTCCAGTGGCATCTTGAATACAGGTGCTGCTGGCCAACCCATATTTATCTTAGGGGCCCACAGCAGCTGCACCTTGGGGGCTATCTGCTTAGAGTGCTGAATAGCTGGACGGTTGGGGAGATCCTTCAATCTCTTTTGACTGGCCCAAGGAGCTGTAAATTGAATCGAGGTCTGTGTTACGTGCCAATTTTGCAGCCTTCAGCACAGAGGCTCCTTTGTATCCTATGCACTGCTTGATGTTGCAGAGAGTCGAGATGCTTACCCAGGTCCCCATTCTTATCTCAAGGAGACATGAAAAGTATAGTTTCAAACATAAATACAGCCCACCCACCATCTTCAAAAAAAATCCAATAACTTACCAGCTGCTTGTGAATTACTTTTACACTGTCATTGCCGACCGTTGGTAAAAATACCTATTGTCTAAACCAGCGGTCTCCAAAATACGGCCCAGCACCCCACAAGTTTTACCCAGACCACAGCAACTTGAGCCACCACTGACAGGCCACTTCACCTGGGGGCTGGTCTTAAGGACAGCCACCCCAATATGTGTGGCTGCACCTGCATCCATAAAAGAGATCTGTGTAGACACAGAAGGGAGCAGGCTTACTGTGGGGTCACGTCCTTGCCAACGGAAGCTGGCAAGGAGAGAAACATAATCCAGGGTTGCCACGAAGACGCATCTCTTTTTTTGGAGGACGTCACAAAGGCGCCAGGTATTTACCCCAGACCTACCTATACGCTTTGCTCAGGTATCAACTGGTTCTACTCTCTAAACCTTGTGTTCTTGCTATTTCGATTGATTGTGTACCAGACCCTTTTCTTTGCTGTTGGACCATAATTCTTGCAGCTTGTCTCGATCTGACCTGGATTTTCACATTCCCCCTTTTGGATACCTTGCTTACTTTTTTCCTGCCAATAGGAACCTACTCTGTTGACCGAATCAGGGTAAATTGTGATAGAATCAGGGCATGCTAGTAGAGGGTATGAAGGGAACATAATGCTGGGTATGGAGAGGTATGAATATAGTTGTTGGGGAAGATTACATGATTTACAACGTGGGTGGGTATGTGATGTTAGTTTTGTCCCATGAAAACATGTAAAATATGCAATGTGGCCCTTGTACTGAAAAGTTTGGAGAGCCCTGGTCTAAATGATACCAGTGACAACGTCAAACCCTACAAACATCCAATTTCCACCATATCTTTCTAAATTAGCCTCCCTTTATTGAGGTACACCCTAATACCTATCAAAATATGAATGGCTAATTTGCTTTTTTATATAATTCTCTCACAGAGCTGAAGAATGTAAGGGGGTGCCCGCTGCTTGATGATCACTGATCACCCTCTAGCCTGGTCGACGTTAAGGGAGAGCGAGGTGTGTCACTTCAGCTTCTATGCTCCCTGTCATGGTGCTCTGGAAGTTAATGCATAGTGCGGCAAAAGGAGAGGTCTGAATGGACAGACCTTACGCTCCTAAGGAGAGCAAGAAAGGAAAATGTAGAAAGAAGAAGGGTTAAGAGATGGGGAGAAAAGGGGTAGGTGATAAGGAAAAGGGAGTTCTGTAAGCTACAAGCCATTATAAATGTGTGTATGGGTTGTATACAGCACCCTCCACTAATACTGACACCCTTGGTAAATATGAGCAAAGTAGGCAGTGAAAAATTGTCTTGTTTAAACATGTTGATCTTTTCTTTAAAACAATACACACAAATACTCTTTCATGCACTTAAAACAATTGCAAATACAACACAGGTTTATCCCCAAACAAATAAAAAAGGTTTGTGCTGTCTCCCTTTGCCAATATAACAGCTGATTCTTCTAACCTCATCAGGCACAATTGGAGAATACATGACAAGGGATCCAAGACCATCCCTCCATAAAGAACCTCTCCAGATCCTCCAAATTTCAATATAAATAATGGTGGACATTCCTCGTCAGTTCACCCCACAGTTTTTCTATGGGGTTAAATTCAGGTGACTGGGTTGGCCATGGTTTTGTGGTCAGTAAACCATTTTTGTGTTGATTTGTATGTATGTCTTACACACATCCTGCTGTGAGTTCCAACCATGGCCAATTTTAAGCAGGCAGTCAAGTGTTCATTTAATATTAGTTGATATTTGATAGGACACCTGGCATCATAGACTGACAAAATGTCCAGGTCCTCTGGCAGTAAAACAGCCCCAAAACATTATAGAGCCACCACTATGTTTAGCGGAGGGCAGTGCATATGTGTGTAAGGGCAGGAGTGTGTAAGGGCAATGTTTAAGTATATGTGTGTTTTTTTATGGGAAGTGTAAATAAAATAACCTGTTAAAATAAAGTGGGGGGTACAATTTTCCATTCTTCCTCTGTTCTTCCCAAAAGCAAGTATGACCATGTGTTTCTATTTACACAAAAACACAGAATGACTGAATATGAAAGTGCAGGAAGAAAAAAAACTATATAGTATAGTAAATAAATATGTTGTTGAACACATGGCCGACGAAGCTTATGAAATGGAAAACCAGATTGAACAAGCTAAATCAACCTAAATCTAGCATCCTAAATAAGCCACCTGCAAGATCAACGGACCTCTCCATATCACCTTCGCTTCAATCAACTCATCAAGCAGTCCTCTCCTATGGTCTCACTTGCCCCCTCAACCACCAAATAGATGGTAAGCTTGCAAGAGCAGGGGTCTCTCCTCCTTCTGTACCAGTGTGTTTAATGTGTGATATGTCATTGTAAATGGTCTTTTTTTTTCCACTATCACATCTGCTGGAGCAATATGAATAAATGTATTATAAACCAACAGCGAATGTATCTTTTTTTCCCGAAGGATTGGAATGTGTACACATTAACGGTGACAACTTTCCCTTCATAAAGTGCCATTTTGCCACTTTAACAAAGGCAGGTATGTTTTAAAGATATTACAGTATTTTAGTCATTCACTTAATATTTTCATGTTTTATTTCTGTACTTACACAACCATCATGCACACATAGGGTAGCTTCCAATTTTAGTCTCTGTACAAATTCTCTTCTTCCTATTTTGAAGGCCAGAAAAAAAAAGCATTAGTTTAGATAAAAATACATCAATACAATTATATATACACACACAAAACAAGAAAAAGATTTAGAAGGAAATTTATAAATGTGGACACACAATTTAACTCTAAATGAAGAAAATGGATACCCATGTTTAAATCTGCATCCTTAGTCCCCAGAACTAGACATGTTAGAAAGCCCTTATTATCCAGACAACACACAAACACTCAATATGAAATAAAAAGTGGTGATTTCTATAAGAAAAAGTGCAGTAACTATCGCCCTATTACATAATTTCACACTAATCATAGGGCAACTGTGTTTTTACATAGAACAACATAAAAAATATATCAAAACTGTACTGTTTCTAAAAACATTTTATGGGTTGTTTTTTTTTTTTTTACCCTATATTACTATACTACATTAAAGTAGAGAACATTTTTCTTTAGGATACCTGGCGCCTATAACCACTGGATATAAATGGATTTTGATGAGAAAAAAAAAAACCAGAGCTTCCAATTAAGCCTGGCTGTTCCCTAAAAGGTAAAGCCCTATATGTGTAGCTGTAGTTAATATGTGATTTCTGAAGAAACACAACCTTTGGTGGTCAGGGCTGGAGTACATGATAAAGAACTAACATCTGGCCCTACTTCTCTCCACTTTGAGTAAGGTTTTCTGGGAGCGGGGGAAATCTCGGGGAAAAAAACAACACCGGTTGGATTTAAGTGGCGCATACCATCCCATTCACATAAGGGAACTAAAGATTGCTATAAATACTTTGTGATCACCCCCTTTATACCAAAGGTGAACATGGCTATTGTTTCCATTTTTTTCTTTACAGTTTAACTCTCTAATTATGTCCAGACAATGTACCAGGAACGGAAACATTGACGCCTTATCCTATAAGTCTGACACCTTCAAATTGCATACCATCCCCAAACCCAATCATTCCATCCTTGCAGCCCTGAACAACCAAATGTCATCTAAAATCAAACACGACCCCCCCCAGCTCCAAGAAAATTCTGAATCATCAGTGAACAGCAGATGCCACTGTTACCAGGTGCTGTGTGCCAGGATATGATGTCCCCTTTTAATGCATTCAGGGTGCAGACTGGGCCAGGCTTGGGAGGTAAACACCACTAAATGCATTGTTAACGTGTGAAATGATTCACTTAGAGCATAACAAAGGTAGAAGTGGCAATCTACAGTCAAATGTTATATATATACATACAAACACACACACACACACAAAGCATCTCACAAAAGCATTTTTGTACATATTTTATTATATATTTTCATGTGACAACACAGAAGAAATGACACTCTGCTACAATGTAAAGTATACAGCCTGTATAACAGTGTAAATTAGCTGTCCCCTCAAAATAACTCAACACACAGCCATTAATGTCTAAACCTTGGCAACAAAAGTGAGTACACCCCTAAGTGGAAATGTCCAAACTGGGCCCAAAGTGTCATATATAATTTGTCATCTGGCATTAAAAATGTGTTTTACATTACAAAGTTTGACTGCTTCTCAGCCAAGGGAGTGCGCTCACTCACAATTTTGACCGCAAGACAAACATGGATATGGTACTGCCATCCTCTAATGTTTCACTTTATCTCTGTCCTTTGTTTCTATATAGACTGTTTTCCCCATCGCAATGTCATCTCGCAGTCCTTTTCTTGACACTGAATATTTCATTTAACAAAGCAGTCCTCACACCAAAACATTAAATCTTTTGATTGCTAAGCCCTTATACCCTGCAAACAATAGAATCTACTGACCACTGTGTATATCCTACCAATAGCTGGTGTTTTTACCAATTAATGTCATTGCTTTAGATAGGTCTAATTAATCATTTAATCGCAAATAGCAAGCTTGTATTAATCATCATAAAACACTCATTTCAGTTAACTATCCATTGTGCAGGTCCAACCCTGGCATGGTTCTCATGCAACTGGACCAAAAATGCCCCAAAAAACTGCCATCGTTAAATCGATGACATAATATTTGGATGCAACTAGGCATTAATACAGGGCCGATTTGGTCTTAGGGAAGAAACCAGATTTGGCTGTTCACAGTGCATAATGTCAATCAGCTGAAAAGTTTTCTCTAGTGGTTTAAGAAGTTTCTTTTGTCAAGCAGTGTATAAAATACCATAGTATGAAAAAAGGGATACTCACAAAAAACAAACAAACCAAGAAGTGGTAACCGATTTACTTTATTTTCCATAGACTGAGCTCCCTCCCATGGCTAACTAGCCCTACTGGAGAATATCAAATTTCATTTCTGTTTGTAAACAGAACAGTGCTGCTCAAAAACTCAGACACTACACACAATTCTGTGGCCAGAAAACATTTTATTTAGCCCAATTATAAAGGGACCTTCCAAAAAAAAAAAGCTTGACCTACAGAACGTATACACTTACCCAAATAGTTGATACGGACCACATTGGGATCTTCCAACCCAAGAGAACGTTTTCTTACATCCCATAGCAGGTTAGTACAATACCGAGACATAGTCCAGATCCTACTTGTTCACCACTCTTCCAACTACAAATCACAGAAATTGCAATTAGAATATACAATATTTTTACAATATGTAAGGGTGTGTTTAGTATTGTGTTTGTTAGTAAACATTATATACAAACACACAGACGTAAACTATTTCAGCAAAAGTAAAATTGCTCTACAATGTAACCAGGCAACAAGTGGGGGGTTACACTTCTGCTACTGCAAAATCTCCAGATAGAATAGGAAAGTTGGTTACTATCACTCATACAATAGTTTTGGGTCAATAATCACAACTCTCGATATACTGGAGATTCTCCAGTTAGACCAGCCCGGCCTCATCCACAAATGACATTTTGGCCCAAATCAATAACCAGCGACTGTCTTCTCCATTCCGACACAAACTATATCTTACCCTGGAATCTGGTTTGCTCCGTGCAGCCCAGTAGTGACAATGCTTTATTATATGGTCCTGACGCGTTATGTCCGGCTCCAAGCCCTGCCGTGTAAGTACCCCCCACCTTGAAGAAACCCTCGCCAGTACAAAGTTCCCCCAGCTCCAAACAGCGCTGCCAGGCGGAAGCTCAGCGCAAGTACCATGCAGGGGAAGAGGACGTGGGGCCGGCCATGCCCGCTCCTGTTGTGAAGACCTGCATGTAGACTGTGATTAGTGACAGCAGCTGAAGGGTATGACAGAAATAGAACAGTGCCTAGGATGGAAATGGAAGCTATCGACTTACT
Organism: Spea multiplicata; assembly: GCA_009364415.1. Taxonomy (NCBI): domain Eukaryota; kingdom Metazoa; phylum Chordata; class Amphibia; order Anura; family Pelobatidae; genus Spea; species Spea multiplicata. The sequence goes on from VKOC01016399.1 coordinate 22,479, forward strand.
ACGTCACGGTGACCCGCAACATAGGAGGAGTTAAGGAGACCAGGAAGGTGGAGGAGGAGGATGCTTTCGGCGAAACATTGAGTCTGGCCGCCTGCGAATGTGCGCTGCTCGTCATTTATCCACTTTCTTTGGAAATAATGTCATGCTTCATTTTGGCCTGTATTTTACCTCTATTTCACTCGCGCGCGTTTCCGCTTTGCGTCCTGGACGGCTGTAATACTAATTACCTCAGAGGTTAGGGCCTGATAGGTAAGAATTAGGAGGGCGAAAACCCTTGCCGCCTACCTCCAGAATGCTCGTGGGAAGACTACAAACTTTGTTGTGGAGGTGTGATGAGTGAGTGCTCAGTGATGGTAAGGATTTACCAATGGTAGCAAAGTTAAGCTTCCTGATATAGAGATGCTATGATTCAACCCCAGCTACCTCTAGCATCATCTCTTGTGACTCTATACCTTATTCTTTGAATCTAATATTTATCCCCCACCTCATAAAATAAAGCAGAATAAACATAGATGATCTGTTTAGCTGGCAAGGTTACTCCATGGTGGCCCAGTTAATATAGCTATGCTGCCATATTTGCCATGCACAGTAAACTCAGTCCTCAAAGTGTAATAATAAACACTGACCTTTGACTCATTTAGTCTAGGAATTCGATTACTATTAATCAGATTTAGTTTTTTGTATAACTATCTCTGATCTAGATGTTTTTTGTTGTTTTTTTTTGCAATATAGTTTATACATACACGTTAAACACTACTTTCATTACTATTCCCTTCCTAAACCAATGCAGTATTACTACTACAATTACGGGTATCAGGGCCAGACTGGGGATAATGAGCCGAACTTAAGTCCGGCTGATGACTGAATATAATAGGCATTGAGAATGATACAAGTATTGGTCTTCTCAAAGTTTGCTGCTTCTGCGTTCTTAGATATTTTAGTCAGATGTTACTATGGTATACTGAAGTATTAAACCTGCCTCTTGAGGATTGACCACAAGTTCTCAATGAGATTAAGATCTGGGGAGTGTCCTGGCTATGGACCCCAAATTTTGATGTTTTGGTCCCCGAGCCACTTTGCCTTATGGCCAGGTGCTCCATCATGCTGGAAAAGCAATTTTCCTCACCAAACTGTTCTTGGATGGTTGGGAGAAGTTGCTCTTGAAGCATGTGTTGGTACCATTCTTTATTCATGACTGTGTTATTAGGCACAATTGTGAGTGAGCTCACTCCCTTGGCTGAGAAGCAACCCCGCACATGAAATGCTCTCAGAATGCATTACTGTTGGCATGAGACAGGACTGATGGGTGCCCCAAACAATGGGATTCATCAGAGAAAATGTCTTTACCCCAGTCCTCAGCAGTCCAATCCCTGTACCTTTTGCAGAATATCTGGCTGTCCCTGATGTCTTTCCTGGAGAGAAGTGTCTTTTTTGCTGCCCTTACTCACACCAGCTCATCCTCCAAAAGTTTTCGCCTTATTGTGCATGCAGATGCACTCACACTTGCCTGCTGCAATTCTTGAGCAAGCTTTGCACTGGTCTCGCCCAATCCCGCAGCTGAATCGACTTTAGCAGATGGTCCTGGAGCTTGCTGGACGTTCTTGGCCGCCGTGACGCATTCTTCACAATAATTGAACCTCTCTCTTGATTGTTCTTGATTATCCGATAAATTGGTTGATTTAGGTGCAATCTTACTAGAAGCAATATCCTTGCAGGTAACCATGATTAACAAGCGCTACCCTCCTTTTAAAGCCTCCAGTCTGTTAGTCTAACTCAATCAACATAACAGAGTGATCTCCAGACCATTCCACGTCAACACTCTCACCTATGTTAACCCCTTGATGACAATTGGCATGCCATGAGTGTCATGGCTTTAAACAGGTGCAGAAAGTGATCTACATTCGCTTTCTGCACCCAAACGGTGTTGCTGTAATGCCTCGATGTCGAAGCATTCAGCAACACGGGGATCAGCATCAGGGGCCATGTCTGGCCCCTCCTGGGACGTCAACGTCTGCCATACACAGTATGGCGGCAGACGCCTGTTTCAAAAGAGACTAGAAGGCAGTCAGCGATCACCTCCTAAACTTCAATGGTGTCGCTGAAATGCCTCGTTAGCAAGGCATTCAGCAACACCGAACACCCACCCCAGGACGTGATGTGACTGCTCTGGAGAGTCGAAAAGTTTTTGATAAAGGAGTTGAAAAAGTTTCACATACCTCTTGAGAACTCTGGCTCCCCTTGCAGGTTAAATACAGGTTCTGCATGCAACCATGCAAGTCAATGGAGCCCAGCTTTCTAATCACAATGTGATTAGCAAGATAGATGTAAAGAGAATAATATTACAAATTTAAAAAAAAAATGGTAACATGTAAAAATAATTTCCCACTAATGTCACCATCAGGGAAATATTCCAATATTCCGAAGAATAATATATATTTTATAATTATATTATATATTTATATATATAGAGGGGGGGCTTTTTATATGAGCAAGTCCTAAAATTAGAGCTTTATCAATTTTTGCATGGAAAGTGTTAAAATAGTGGCATGGGGTGTCTACTTTTAAAAAATGTATGATTTGATGGGGTTAATTGAATTGGCCAGGTTCAACAATGTCCCAATTAACAAACGGGGAAGGATGACCACATGTCTAATATCCAATTTGAAAAACGCACACATCCCAAATTGGCCAGCTTCAAAGATACCTGAAATGGCACATGGAGGAAGAATTACCGCATTTGACTAAAGTGGTTTTGAAATAGCAAAACGCTACTTCTTGCCCTATAAGGTGCAGAAAAAAACTAAAAACATTGGGTATTTCTAAACACAGGACAAATAGTAGAATCTATTTAGCAGGTTTTTTCATTAAAAAAAATCAATGTATAACTTGTGTGGGTTCAGTAAACAGGAAAAAAGAAAATTACAGCTAAACACAAGCTCCGCAGAAATGTTAAAACAGCATTTGCACGAATGGTACAAAAAATAAAATCAGCCATTGTCTCGAAGATGTTAACAATAGACTCACTGACATGATGTCAGCTGGTCCTTTCGTTTTCATGGCAAAGAGGGACTTTGCAATTGATTTCAATTCATCTGATCACTCTTCATAACATTGTGTTGTATATGCAAATTACCATAATCTAAACCGAGGCACCGGACTTTGTGAAAATTCATATTTGTGTCATTCGCAAAACGCTTGGCCACGACTATTTTTTGTGTACTAGTGTCTGTAAGTGTGAACTGTGAAGGTATGATAGCGTGGATGTGAGTGTGTATTTGTGTGATTCTGTATGAGTGTGTATTAGTGTGAGCGAATATGTATAAGGGTGTGCTTATATATGTGTGGGATTAATTGTGTGCTTTGGAGGTGTGATAGAGTCGGGATGTTTTATTGTGCGTGGGTAGTGTACATGTTTCTATTGTATATGTGTGAGTATGCATTAGGATGAGTGTGAGAGTTGTGGAGGTGTAATTATAGTACGGGTGGTTTATAACAAGCATGTGTATTTGTGCAGCTATTTGTGGGTACCCAGCTTGTTGGCCCAACAAAAGCTCACCCTCTGCTGTATAGAAGTTGGATGGCATAGACTTGAGAGGGTTTACACACAGCTACATGCTCTGCAACTTAGCAGTTTTATAGTCTTATTTGAGTCTATATTGCCACCTTGTGGTCATAAAAGCATAAAGTTGATTAAAGTGTGCAACCAGTTGCTGCCACATTACGCTTGCAATAGCTTCACCCCAAATAATACAGTAGGCACAAGAGGAGTAATATAGGACCTGACTTCAAAATGCATCACCTGGCAAATTTATCCTGGAAGAAGGCCTCAATTTAGCTCACCTTTAGCAATATGTACTTCATTAATTACAGTGTGTGTGTGTGTGCGCGCATTAGGATGAATATGTAAGTGTGAGCTGAAGAGGTATGATGATAGAGTAAGGATGGTTTATAACGAGTGTGTATTAGTGTGTGTATGTGTGCTGATATTCATGGTCCCGAGCTTGTTGGTCCTACAAAAACTGTTCCCATAAAGTTGGATATATGCCAAGACATTTTGGACAAAGCTATGATTCCAACTGTGGGAACGATTTGGGAAAGGCTCTTTTCTCCCCAGTGCACAAAGCAAGGTCCATAAAGACATGGTTGCACGAGTTTGATATGGAAGAACTTGACTATCCCGCAAAGAGCCCTGAGCTCAACCCCATCAAACACCTTTGGGATGAATTGATGTGATCTTACAAATACTGTACTGGATAAATGGGCAAAATTCCCTCAGAAACGTTCCAACATATTGTGCAAAGCCTTCCCAGAAGAGTGGAAGCTGTTATAAATGCAAAGCTGCATTGTATTTGGAATGCAATGCCATATAAGTTCCTGCTTTTGTAATGGTCAGGTGTCCCAATACTTTTGTCCACATTGTGTATTTCCTGAAAGCTCACATCAAAGGCAATGACACAAGCGCAAGTTTATCTTGTTTTTATTAACAACTTTGAAATATGCTTTGTCTTCTAGAATGCTTTTTTCTTTATGCAGCAAATATAGCATCTGGGTATATATTGGATATTAGCTCAATAAATGAAAAATATATGCTCATTGGCTACTTTTTTTAGGTACACCTTGCTAGTACGAGACTGGGACCCCCTTACAACGGATAAACAGAACATAACAAGCAGTATATAACATAACAATTTGACTTACAGAAACAAAATTTAAAGAGGGCCCTACTGAAAAGAGCCTACAATCTAGAGCTAATCACAAAGTCATGCTCCCAAATCATGCATGTACAAGGTGGTATGAAGCCAAGTCATTTTCAGAGTTTAACCAAAATGAGCACATTGTGATTTTGGGGGCATAACTAAAACTTGCAGACTACGTATTCCCCAAAAGCATGCTCCTTGAGGATTTCAAATACAGCCCACTTATGTTTCTAAGTGGCCCGCTGCAACCACAAATCTAATGATAATACAGATTATTTTTTCTCCATATGTTCCCTGAAAACACTTCACCTAAAGATTTCAAAGATATCTTACTTATTTTACAGTTGAATCAGAAGGCCATGTTTCATTAGTTTGAGGGTAAATCTACCCCAAACAACAAAAAAACCCAATAAACTATGCATTGCCGGAAAGCACATCATTCAAGAACACCATAGGGAACATTGTTATGGTAAGGTTAGTGCATAGTGAAAATGTTAGATATGTCTGTCGTTAGTGTGCACAAGCACTTAAGCTCTTTAGTAAATAATTCACTTGTGCATAGGGGTATAACTGTTCTTGGAGATGTTACTTGAACACATATTTAGGTAATGTTTTTGGCAGAGACATTTTACCAGGAGCTATAAATGTACACTCAATGTACAATGTGTGTGAAACAACCCACACAAATGTACTACCACAAACTTTGACAAAGGCTGGTGGTATGTTGAAATTAAAATGCCAGCATTGAAATATCCGGGCTGTTTTTTAAAAAATATATAGTTGGTTTGATGGGGGTAATTAATTTTTCACCTTCAAGATGTCCAAAATAGGACATGGGCACATGATGATCAGATTTGAAAAAATTATTTGAAATAGAAATAAGCTATTTGTACTTATTACCCTGTATCTTGCTAAAAAAAATGGGTATTTCTAAATTTAAGACAAATATTAGAATCTATTCAGCAGTTTTTTCATTAGCTTTTAAATAAAATATCTTAAATAAAAAGCAGAGTGTTATTTTTGATATTTTTTGGACATATTTTATTTTATTTTTTTGTAAATTAGATATGATCAAAATACATATTAAACCAGTTGTCACAACGGGTACAAAAATGTAAAAAACAGCCCTGTCTTTAAGGGGTGAAACCATGATTTCCCTCTTCCATATTTTATGTACTCCCACAAATTGTAAACCATGTGTTTCAGGGCAAGTAGGATCTTCTTTTAAAATTGTAGAAATACTTGTAGACATAATTATTAAAGCTAATATCAAAACAAAAATGAACAAATGTTTTGCAATTTTGCTTGAAATTTCTTATACATAGTAGGTACCACAGATGAACAATGACCCAATTTATGTTTGGCAATATCCCCTGATTATAGTAATACGGACAAACATTATTTTTTATGTCCTAGAGGGCCATATTCATATTTTTTAACATGACAATTTGTTCACTGTATTCCAATGGCCTCCACAGTCACCAGATCTCAATCCAGTAGAGCACCTTTGGGATGCGTGATGCCATTATGTCCATATGGACCAAAATCTCTGAGGAATGTTTCCAGCACATTGTAGAAGTATGCCACGAAGAATGAAGGCAAAAGGGGGTCCATCCTGGTACTAGCAAGGTGTACCTAATAAAGTCGCCAGTGAGTGGATATTTATACTGTACCTAGTGCGATATGGATAGATTTCCCTTTCATAATCACTCATATTCCTTAACCCCTTCACGACCTTTGCCGGTTCAGGACCGTCATAACAAGAAGGTCACTAAATGACCTTTGACGGTCCTGAACCGTCAAAAAATTAAATAAGCTTAGAAAGTGATCAAGGATCACTTTCTTCGCTTAAACGGCCTTGCTGCAATGCCTCGATGTCGAGGCATTGCAACAAGGCCGAGATCGGCATCGGGGGCCATGTCTGGCCCCTCCCCGGGGCGTCAACAGCCGCCATACATTGTATGGCGGCGGACGCCCGTTTTAAAAGCGTTTAGGAGGCGATCAACGATCGCCTCCTAAACTTAAATGGTGTCGCTGGAATGCCTCGATCAGGAGGCATCCAGCGACACCAAACACTTACCTTTAGGTGGGCTGTGACCGCTCCGGAGAGCGGTCACAGCCGCAGCTGCCGGTGATCTTCGCCATCAATAAAGATGGCCGCCGCACTGTAAAGGAAACAAGTTTTAAAAGTTCGCTAGATGGTCTCCAGACCCTCTAGAGAACTGGCTCCACTTGCTGGTTGAATACAGGTACTGCATTCAACCATGCAAGTCAATGGAGCCCAGCTTTCTAATCACTATGTGATTAGTAAAATATTAAAAAAAAATAAAAAAAATGGAAAAAAAAATAAAAAAAAATGTGCTAACATTTAAAAATAATTATGCAGTGATGTCACTAGATGAACCATCCAGTACCAGCAAAATGTGTAAAAAATATATAAAAAAAGTATTAAAAAAATAAAACAAATATAAAAAATAAAGTTTATTATTTTGAGCAAGTGCTAAAATTTCTCAAAAATCTCAACAAAGAGTTAAAATAAAAGCACTTCAAATACCCAAGGGGTGTCTAATATAAAAAAAAATGGCTGATGGGGTAAATTGGAGTGGCCTAGATAGGGCATAGGTACAGACTGACCAAAATGGAGAAAAAAAGCGCACTTCCCAAATGTGGCATTTTAAACCTGAAACAACCCGACAAACCCATGCATGTCGGGTATCACTGCACTCAGGAGATGTTCCTGAACACACATTGGCGTGTTGTTTGACAGTGACATATACCAGGACCTGTATATCTATAACTAAAGTACAATTTGTGTGGAAAAAATTACTATTACAAAGTTTGACAAAGTGTAGTTGTATAATTGGTGCATGGAAAGGGTTAAAATAACAGCATTTGGAATACCCTGGGGTGTCTAGTTTTCAAAAATATATAGTTTGAATGGGTTAAATTGAGTTAACCGGCTTCAAAGATGTTCCAAACAGGAGATGGAGGCAGAATGACCAAATGACCACCTGAATTACGCATGCCCCAAAAGTAGCCTTTTACCAGCCAAACAATCTGACAAACCCATGCATGTGGGGTATCGCTGTACTCAGGAGATGTTCCTGAACACATATTGGGTTGTTGTTTGATAATGACATATACCAGAACCTGTATATCTATAACTAAAGTACAATTTGTGTGGAAAAAAAATTAAAAAAAATTACTATTACAAAGTTTGACAAAGTATAGTTGTATAAGTGGTGCATGGAAAGGGTTAAAATAACAGCATTTGGAATACCCTGGGGTGTCTAGTTTTCAAAAATATATGGTTTGAATGGGTTAAATTGAGTTAACCGGCTTCAAAGATGTTTCAAAGAGGAGATGGAGGCAGACTGACCAGATTTGTTAAAAAAGATTTGGAAATCATAAAACGCTGCTTGTACTTATTGCCCTATAACGTACAAAAAACAGCAAAAAAACATAAAAACATTGGGTATTTCTAAACTCAGGACAAGTAGTAGAATCTATTTAGCTAGTTTTTTTAATTGCTTTTTTAGGTGAGTAAAAGATTTTTCAAATAAAAGTCATAAAATGTTGTTTTTTTTCAATTTTTCACCATGTTTTTATTAATTTTTTTATAGTAAATAAGATGATACGATCAAAATAATGGTATCTGAAGAAAGCCCATCTTGTCCTGAAAAAAACAATATATAACTTATGTGGGTTCACTAAATGGGTGAGGAGAAAATTACACCTGAACACAAGCACCACAAAAGTGTCAAAACAGCCTCGGTCCCACAGTGTAGAAAACGAAAAATGAGCCCGGTCCTTAAGGGGTTAAGGGTGTCATGATGTCATGAGCACAAGCAGGGCTCCAATGTTCCAACAAAGGGGGCAATCAGATATCCCAGCCTGTACTTCTGTATTTGTTGTTGTAATTTAACTATAAAAAATAATATTTTGTAGGAACAGAGAGGCAAGTGAGACAGTTATTGTGCCCTGTTTGATAATATTATGATTAACACACCTGTTTGTGTGCAGCAAAGGAGCATTTACTTTCACATATCTAAATGTAGTTGTGGCTCCTATTTTAAAGGTTGTACTGATCAATGAACACATAGAAAGCCACATCAATGTATGCCATTGAACAAACATTACACACCCTAAACATAGGTTGCTCTAGTGTGGGGTGGAAAAATAACAATATTTAATTTCTGCTTTTTAATATTATTTAAATGTACATTTGTCCTCAAATTCTGGATGTTTCAGAGGTTTGTGAGTGGTAGTGTGCGAGAGCATGCAGCCTTAGTCGAGTTGGTCAGTTGAATTAACCCTTAACTCAATGCAACAAACACATTCTTGCTAGCTAAACTCAAATGTGAGCTCCTTTCCTGTGTGTATTTTTATGTACTTTATGCACTTTATTAAATTGTGTCACATTATGATATACCATTGTATATTAACATAATTTATGATGATCTTTCCATTTTTGGTTTTTGTAAATATTATCTATATCATAAGAACCAGTGACTTTTATTTGTTTTATTCACTGTATGTGTTATATAACACATATATTTATTCATTCACAATAGATACACTATTTTTTTTGGTTTTTAAGATAACAGATAGTGGTCTGATAATATATGCACTTGGTAATGCTAATGCACTTTTTGATTACACTCGCACTATTTTATCAGAGATAATGTTCTTGCACATGCACGGAATATGCTTGCACATGCGCAGAACGTCACCATGTTTTAGTGCTGACAAATGTCTGCTGATTATCTCATTTTAATCAGCATATTTGTTTTTGCCGATTTGGTTGTTTTGGTTTGACTTGATTCACTCTTTTTTGGAGTATTAACACTGATTGTTTTTATATGGAACTGCACTGGTTAAATCTCTGTAAGTGCCTATTACATACACTGACTGCACATACTTTATAGGTATTTTATTAATATATTACCTTTGGTTATTTAATGCATATGGATCTTAATATATTTCTTTATTTGTTACTGGTTTCTTTTAATAAGTATCTCATTTATTTATTATGGGATGTATACTTTTGAATATTTACTTATGTTAATGCATGATCATCACTTATACTACATATGGTGTTAGATTGGATTGGTCTTTTGATTGGCTGTCCATTGGACACATCCCTGCCGCTGCACGGGAGACCAGGCTGGACTCCCCACTGACAGCAGAAGCCGGCATTGCCGGCTTTCTGCTGTCCGATCTCCTGTAACAGTTTCCGGCTGCGTGAGCTGGAACCCTTGAGTACCTGCAGCCTTTATTTATTTTGATCTACTGAGGAGCTGGTCCTTCCTGGCACAGTTAAGCACCTGAGTTCCTTTGGTGTGTGTGTGCAGATTCCTCATGCTGGTGACCTGTATTTTTATGTATATCCAGTAAGATGCAAGTTTTATAATGGTATTGGCTCATGCCCTGTTGTGTGTGTTTCTTCAAATTTTGTGTTAGACTGTGGAAATGAAAGAAAAATCTAGCTTGTTACAATCAGACATTCTTAGACACATACTGCATATAAATTATTTTCCATGGTTCATGAATGTACCTTGATCTTGAGAAGAAACAAAAGGCGGCAACACTGGCTGACTATTTTAGTAGATTTATGAAGTACAGTATTACAAAAATACAATACTTTTTTGTTTTAGTTAGTGTCTGCAAATATTGTCCTTATCGTTAATCTTCATATTGTTTAAAGGGACTTTTCAAGAATTAAGAATATTATATACCAAGGCCATGGTGACCAATGTGCAACCTTCTTATGCTACTGATAAGTTCATATGTATTTTCCCCAGCGGAAAGTTGGTCATAATTGATAACAGGCATAATCAAAAGCAAGCAAGAGGTTACTGCGTTTCTTTATATTTTTCTTTATCAAATGTAGAAAGGGTGTTTTCTTTCTTTATCTAAGAAAGTGAAGAATTAAAATAAGATTTGGAAGATGTATTTAGTAGCCACAAAAAATATCACGTAATTATGTGAAGATATAGTTGGGATATCTGTGAGTCTTTTAATATTTAGCATGCAAGAAAGTTGGTTAGATACAGATTATGAAGGATATGCTGCGGTATAAAAGCAAGAAAGTATATTTTGCTTCAAAAATTAAAGCATACAAAAAAGACTAACTAATAAGAATCAAGGTATGCCTCCATTACAATGGGTATATTGCACAAGTACTGTGTCAGGAATCCAAGACCCTGAGATAGAAAGCACAAAATATGATAATAAAAATGCTAGAACAATGAAGGGCATAGCTCAAGAGGGATAATCGGTATAATACTAATGACCTTAAGGAAGAACTGAAAGCAAAATGCGTTACAGAATAGGCATGAATAATGGATTGGCCAATCTACACAAAAGTGTAGCTAAGTAACTCAGTTCCTTACAAAATTAATGGATTCAGAATAGATCCCACTGGAATAGATCAAAGGAAAGCCTGTTACTTACTATGTTAGCAACAGATCTCATACTGAATCATACACATAGAACCGCAACACCTAGAACTGTTCCTCATTACCATCAGTAAGATGTAATCATGAGGACACAACTGTTTATCCCCTAGACCCCATCCCGTTCAAAGTGACATGGAGGGACATTTTTGCCTCCCCGTTTAGCTATATGAATACATTTTGTCAACTAATAGCACTGAAGATAGATTAGTTTGCATTCAATTTTGTGAGGTCTATTTTAACTATTTTTGCGAATTTTTTTGGATGGCCCCATTCCATTGTCCAAAGAGTGAGGAGCCGGGGCTTTGTGGATCATAACTGGATGGGCCCTTAAAAATGTATACGAATAACTCTGTCTTACTGGTGGCACTCTTTGTATGCTTCCCTCATGGTACCCAGAGGGCACCAGGATGTGTTATGTTACTCCCAGCTGTTTTCTATACATTATATGTCAGTATTGTGTTCACCAGGCATGCCATGTGATTTAAACAACCCTCTGACAGTGGTCTAAGTAGTTTTTGTGCTGTCATATAACTGACTAAACACAGACACCCCCTAATTTTAATTTATCCCACCTTCCTGCCCAGAATGCACCTCTTCCCTGTTATGATCCACCTTTTCTTAAAAAAAAAAAAATACTGGCCATGGGTCAGTCCACAAGGGCGGAGACAAAAAGGGGCATAGTCACTCGACATTAAGTTCCCGCTCAGGATGCAGGTAACAAGTGTCCGGAGCTCAATTCTTGCCCCTTTAGACAGTTCAATTCTTGCCCCTTTAGACAAAACAATACACTGTCTTTGAATTCCATGGTTTTACTTGTAGTTGTGACCTGCCGTCAGGACTCTATTGGTCGCCTGCATGGGCCTCCTCTGGCATCAATCAATTGGTTGTAAGGTGGCACCTCCATGGATCGGACTTGTTTGTCTAGCATATCCCACAAAAGATTGATTGGATTGAGATCTGGGGAATTTGTAGGCCGAGCCAACACCTTGAACTCGTTGTTGTGTTCCTCAAAACATTCCTAAACCATTTTTGTGGTTTGTGGCAGAGTGCATTATCCTGCTGAAAGAAGCCAATGCCATCGGAGAATACCTTGTCGATGAGAGGGTGTACATGGTCTGCAACAATGCTTAGGTAGGTGGTAAGTGTGGTAAGTAACATCCATGTGAATGACAGGAGCCAAGGTTTTTCCCAGCAGGACACTGCCTCCACTGGCATGCCTTCTTCCCCTAGTACATCCTGGTGCTATGTGTTCTCCAAGTAAGTGACACACATGCACTAGGCCATCCACGTGATGTAAAAGAAAACGTGATTCTTCAGACCAGGCCACCTTCTTCTATTGCTCTGTGGTCCAGTTCTTATGCTCATGTGCCCATTGTAGGCACTGTCGGCAGTGGACAGGGGTCAGCATTGGCAGCCTGACTGGTCTGCGACGCAGCCCCATTCGAAACAAATGGCCATGCACTGTGTGTTCTGACACCTTTCTATCAGAATCAGCATTACTCTTTTCAGCAATTTAAGCTAGAGTAATTTTGCCTGTTTGATTTGAGCACACAGGCCAGCCTTTCCCCACATGCATTAATGAGCCTTGGCCGCCCATGACCCTGTCGATTGTCCTTGCTTGGACCACTGCAGACCGGGAACAAACAACAAGAGCTGTAGTTTTGGAGATGTTCTGACCCAGTTGTCTAGTCATCACAATTCTAACACATCAACTTTGAGGACAAATGTTTACTTGCTACCTAATAAATCCCATCCACTCACAGGTGCCCTGATAACAAGACTATCAGTGTTATTCACTTCACCTGTCAGTGGTCATAATGTTATGGCCGATTGGTGTATATCCAATGCCTGTCTTTTTCCCTTGAGAAATGTGGCTTGGAAAATGCATGTTGTTACAGAAGCCTACGTGCCATGGGCTCCTGGAGGGGACTGAGTGCCAGCCTCCTTCCTACAGACTATGGGCCCTGGTAAGGAGTGCCACGTTCTCCAAATCATAAGATACTCTAAAGACTGTGGAGCTCGGAAACAGATTTGGAGTTCCTGCATTTTGGGACTGTGACGGTTCCTAGAGTCACCCTACCCTTCAGTTAATGTTATCCTTTTGTGTGTTATTAATAAAAATGTATTTTATTATTGCCTTATGTCCTGACCGTTTACATACACACTAAAGTATGTGAGATAATCTAATCAAGACAATGTGTATTGCTTATTTTAGTGGTGTCTGTGTCCTTTTGTATTGTTAATCCTTTTACTGCCCCTGTTGTCTCTGGGAGGCAGATTAAGGGGACTGTTTGTATCCCAGTATCTTGTTTTATGTTAATGTGTGTTTTGCTGGATATATCCAGCTGTCTGTGTCTAAAATAAATCAGTTCTCCTCTTGTTGTACCTAAAGACTAGTCTTGCCTGGTTATTTGGGTACTTGATAGCGATATTCCTATACTTTGCTTGGGGATATTGCCTACAGATTGCGGGGAATTATTGTTCTAAAGGGAGAAGTCACTCTTGGCG
>VKOC01016400.1:0-24242 GCA_009364415.1 Spea multiplicata
CAATAGAGTTGCTCATACGGACATTTAAACTCCTGGCACCAGAGCGGCTTTAACCCCGTATTAACCCCTTAACCGGGGAAAACGAAGAAAACCCGAACACGAAGAATGTCCGCGAATATTCGCCCGAAGAGAAGACAGGACCGGGCGAATATTCGCGGAATACAAAGTTTTTTTTTTTTTGCCGAAGACGAGCACGAAGAGCCCCATGGTGCCCAAGTCTAGTTAATGCCAGTGGAGCTCAAGTTTGGAGCTGTTCAGCTATGGAATCAGCAGAGCGTGGGCAACTTTTATGCACTATGCACCTCAGCACTCGGTGATCCCACTCTGTGACTTTACATGGTCTTCTGCTTTGTGGCTATATTGCTGCTGTTCCTAAATGCTTCTATTTTCCAATAATACCAATGACAGCTGACGGTTGAATATCTAGCAGAGATTAAATTTTACGAACTGACTTATTGTAAGTGTTTTGTAAATGCAGACTGCATGCCTAGGTGTTGGATTTCATTCTTCTGTGGCAAAGGTTCTGACTGAAACACCCAAAATGTAATAATTAAAAGATGTGTCCCAATATTTTTGACCATATAGTATAATATATATATATGATCCCCTCTGGCCTCCTACAGCCATAACCTCGCCCCTTTTTCTGACCTAAAAACCTTCTATTTATCTCTCCCTTTCCCCTCCTTTCCTGAAACATCGCAAGCCCTCTGCAAACCACCTTCTGAAGCCAAGCACTCTTCCGGTATAATTGCTCCAGGGCCCAAAGCTCCTTAATCTGGTTTTGTGTGCAATCTACATGGAGTGCAACCACACCTATTGTACAAAAGACCCTGAAGGTTGAACCTGAAGTGAATGGCGAGCCCCGCTCAAGTCTTTTAATGCCAAAACTACTAACAAGAGTACCCAATTTCAATGCAGATAATTGTTATTATATGGTAGTCATGGGCAAAGTGCAGTCTCATAATTGGACACTAGATGGTGGCAAACAATGTCATTAAAACTCCTAGCTTGTATACCCATTCAATGAAGGAACTAACTGCATTCAGGTTTTAATACTGGCTTTAACCAGTTCCATAATGTAGTTCCTTTGGATGAACATTGATACAAAACAGTTTCCGACTGCTGTTTTAGTGTGAAAAATATACACAAATCTATAAGGGACAAAGCCTTCCCAAGCGGTAGTTTTTTCTGTTACTGCATGAAACTGAAATGTAAAAACAAGTTTAATATTGCTTCACTACTGGATATTACATAAGAAATTACATTTTTCCTACTAGCTAAAGCATCTCGGTTTATTCGTGTCAATGTTCAAGTATTTATTGCTTAATAAAGTGAGGGAGCTTGAACATGCATGGGGTAGGGGTATGTCTGTTCTGAAACTAAGACGAGACCAAGGACGGATTAAGGTTTAAGTCTTTCCAGCATAAAGAACAGGCAGACTAGATGGGCCGAACGGTTCTTATCTGTTTTAAACCACTCTAAACTCTGTGGTACTTTAATTTGATCTGGTACAACTAAGAACCCCTAGTTCTATTTAATAAGGGATAATGTAGAACTTGCGTGCAGTAATAGAAAGCAGCAAAGACAACCTAAATGTTTCTTAGTCTAAATGGTTTCAGGTTGTTTCTCACAAGACACATCTCAAAGGTATCACTGCTTAACATGAATGGATAAGGAAATACAGTACAACATTATAATGATTGAGTTACACTTTTTATACTGTATCCCAAGAAGAACAACATCCAACAGAGCAATGCTGAGGCGGAAGCAGAACAATAACATCAATATTTCATAATCAGGACACATCCTCTGTGACACCATCTTCTGGTGGAGTCAGCCATGTCAGAAATAGAGCATGTGAGCACAGTCATAAACCACAGCTATATTTCTCTTAAGAGCCGCTCACATTCTCTTCTCCCTGTACCCTCTTGAGGATCAGCTGCATAGATGAATATCTGAATAAGGACTGCAAACTGCAGCAGAAGTCAAAAGATAGGGGTAATCTTCTAAAACTAAGCGCAGCATGTCACCTTTTTAGGCCTGATATAATGAAAATGCTCATTAATTTCTGGTGCATTGTGGTGAGTACATGTTGATGTCCGCCTGGGCAGCAGGAAGAGGAACTACTGTGATTAACAAGAATTGGGCTGTCAATTTAACTTGAACTGGTTAAAAAAACCTTGTTCAAGGTTTTTGATAGGCCGTACTCATATCTGTAAGAGGTACGGTATAAAATGGTATAGTCCTATTGCGAGTTGGTTTTTCACTTATGTTTTTGAATGAGGCGTTGCAGTTTAGAATTAACATGTTAAATGTTGAATCCTCAATGGACTATACCAACTGCCCATGGCGTTATATTTACCTTGGGTGCTGCCCTAGGCTGTGCCGCCAGCCATCTGCCCTGCTTGATGCCGGGTTATGTCATCATATCCCAGTGCTCTGTGTCTTAAAGGCACAAAGCACTTTTTTTCTGCATGCTATGGAGACTGCGCCTGCTCAGCAGAGTCATCCATAGTGAATATGGGCTGGTTGGGATATTTCTCTTGTAATAGGCCCATTGAGCGACGGAATACAAGAAAGGTCTGATTGCCCAATCTGTCCCCATTTTGCAGCAGAGAAGCAGAAGCCCCTGGGCTGGCCACCCAAAGCTTAGGCCAGAATATGTTGCTTACTATTGTGCATTCATTTTATATATGTATCTAATGTATCAAATTAAGAAATGATATGAGGGCAAATCTATAATGTTCTAATATTGTTGCTCTGTCCCACATGTTGTATCGGGCAGAAGGCTCTAAGCAACACCCAGTCACAAAGCCAATGCATGTGATTACAGGACCCCAAACCTTTTTGCAGACAATAGTAATCAGTGTATCAACTGAAATGGCACAGTCTACAGAGATGCATTTTGAAAAGAATAACAAAGAACGAGCAGGTTTATAAAATACAAATTTCAAGTAATGCTTAATGGTTAATATCTAAAACAAGAGATTGGAAAACTGAATTTAAATCAGTGCCAGTCCATTGTGTGTAAGGCACTTTTTGCTTGATGGGAGTCCATATTCTAGCAAAAGGTAGCACTGTTCCCAACATCACTACTAATTTGTAGTCATAGGAACATGAGTGGGTTTTCTTTGCTTATCTGTAACAGCTGTGTAGACATTAAACAAATAATACTGAACTGTATCAAACATGGACCCTGTAAGCAGAGCGTGACTAAATAAACAGGCAAACCTATTTTCTAACCAGAGGATGCTGTTATTCCATAATTTAATTGGACATATGGATTTTTTTCTGTGTCCAATTGTTTGTGATTGCATTAAAAGAACATTTTTTCGGTGTTTATTGAATTTATAAATGTAATTTTTAACATCTTAAAAGTTTTCATTCTCTGAAGGGCTTCATCTAAAAGCTAGCAAAAGGCCACCAAAAAGGTCTCTATAATTTCCGACACACATCTCTGACCCAACTGATTAGGTGTTATGAGCATAGTCTCTAGTTATTAAGTACCGGTAAGGCAGACATGGTAACTGGTACACAGGACTGTACATGCTTTTTTGTGCTGCCCGTGGTCATGGAAGTGGGTAATTTTCATTTTATTTTTATCATTTTTTTATTTTTTTGAAGCAGCATCCTTCTTATTATTTTGTTTTTTTTGGCCCTTTCCATAATCACCAACATTTTCTTCCTGGATCCCAGGAGAAAGGAGGTGAGGCCTAAAGGGCATTGAGCTCTATGCTACCCAGTACAGTTACTGGGTAGCCTAGAGTTCAATGCCCTGGGTAGTTTTAGGGACAAACCAGCATATGGTTTCACACCACACGTTTTGCCCATCGTTAGTGTCAAAGAGGTGAGCAGGACAGGGTTCGTGCATCTCCAAAGCATTTTAAAGATATTTGACCCCTCTCACCTCAATGAACAGGTTGTGGGGGGCATAGATTCCCTCCAAGGGTTTTGTTAATTCTTTGTAACCTACCATCCCACTGAAGATATGATGGGAGCGAGGGGGGTCTGTGAGGAGGCTTTACTGGAGCATATACCCCAACTAAATTACAATGTATGGGTTAATAAATCTGCAAATTGCTTGCTTTTTCAACTTGCATGACCTTGACTCTCCTGCAGTTGAGAGTATGTGAGATGTGTGTGTTGGCGTTAGTGAATCTGCAAGTTGGATTTTTGTCTACTGCTACAAACTCTTTAGCTAATTCACATAATGCCACATAACTACTTAAGTGGCAAGTAATGTCAGGTTTACACAAGAAATGTTTTTATCTTCGCCAAACAGCTCCATTTCAATTAGGTATTCTCCCTGGGAAAAAATAAATAAAAATATGTTTGAACATATCTCTACTTTATAAGGCATATCTTACCGCAAAGCTTGATTTTATATGAACTGAACTGTTGTACCTCAATAATATATTTTCTAGCACCGGGGTTAGCCTAAAATTAGTACAAATATTCAGTATAAAAGTAATACATGATATAATTCCTAGGCATCTGCCTATAGTCTCTAGAAAACACATTCCCTTGGACTATACATGCTAAAACTTAGCTTGTGATTGGTTTACTAGTTGTGTGTAGACACCAATGGGTTCTGTTGAGATGACCCTATAATGGCATGGAAGTTTCACCAAATCATAATTGTACATTTCCGCTGTCTGTCTTCACTATTATCAGATCCTGGTTGGAGTGGAACCCTCTAGTCGCTGGGACTGACCACATCCAAGGCACCACAAGAATCCTGTTCTGTGTCATGTAAGAGACTTCTTATCTTTCTGTACTCTAGCTAGGGTTCCCACGCCTTTAGATGATCAGAGTATCAGCTCTAGCTGCCTATCGCCTACAGTTATACCGGTATATATATATAAAAAAATGATTCTCGCTGTTGCAGAATTAGCTAGATAACATAGATGTCCATCTATATTCATTTTGTGTTGCGAGTAAAACATTTTAATTATTTTATAATCTGTCATAAATTCTACTACTGTTTTGTGGCTTGATTTGATTTCAGAGGATGTAGTGGGAAGTGGGAGGAAAACTGGCTAAATGCCCACTCCCTGCAACAACAGAATAATTGTATATTTTTCTAGTTTTCTAGTAATGTAGTATAAGCTAGATTTAGAATCAATTGAGCTTAAAGTATAGTAGGAATTTTACTTTTTAAGCCGATTTTATCACTGTTTGATAGCTTTAATAATAGCATTAATAGCCTGAAAATATACCCTATTTTATTCATCTTTATTGAATACAGGTTGAAATTAATTTGAAATTCGATTTTTGTTGAAATTGTTTTAATAATTATATTTTTAAGGAATACAATAGAAACACAATAAACAATGTGCCACATGGTCAGACTGCATATAATCAAAGATAAATATATGTACTTACTTTTGGTAAGCTTTTCAATGGAATGGAAAATGGATGATCAACGTAAACAAATTCTGAGAGAAAGAAGGCAGGTATGTACTTTAGTACATCAAAGAAAAGGACAGAGCTATACTTTCTTTAATATTCAAACACAAGAACCTCCACTATTCCAGATTTAGATAACAGTGGAGGGTAAGTGAACCAACACAGTAGATGTTCGAATGGGGGACAGGGATGTTTGAACTTGTGACATTGTAATTTCCTGAACTCCTTGGTCCAGCCACCAATGGCTGACTCTTTTAGCACAAGGCTGCTAGCAGGGAGGGTGTTTGATTCGAGCCAATAGCAATAAATATGTAAGATGTCACTGAAGCTACGTCACAGCACTCAAACAGCAACTTGTTTGTGTACAAACACATATTGTTTAGTGAGACATTGAGACTTTGTCAGTCTAGATTGATCAAGCTGCCCTTCACTACCTGAAAATTTCCCCATGGCTTCTCAGCAATTACATATATCACTGAATTACATAAATCATGCTACGGAAATATTCCACTGGTCTTTATTCTGTTTATCACATTGCTATTTTCAATGTATACAACGGCAGCTGAGACTATCACAGTCACTGGAATAAATATACTCAATCACAAATCTTGTTAGCATAGCCATAGGCAGTAAATAATATTGTGGTGGTCACTGTTTTTGTACACAATTATATATGAATGTTCATATATATACGTGTATAATTAGTGGTTTCCATTAATGTATTCCATAGCATTGGTTTGTAGTTTTGTATTTAGTGTGCATCATTTACCCGAAAATTTACTCGGAAAATAATAATGAGCTTCCTTCAAAAGGGAAAATGTCTTTCTTCTCATTATACTTGAGTAAATCCTCTGTGTTTTAATTGAATTGGCTTTTTTAGATAATCCAACACATTTAATTACTTCTTCACTCTTCTTTTTACATAGATATTTTAATTAACACGCTCACACTTTAGCACTATATAAAGCTTCTGACATTTCTTTAATATCTAATTTTACTATACTAGGAATGTTCACAAGTAAGCTTTAGTATAGTAAGGTAGAGAACACAAGATTTCATGCAGAGCCTACGTGCAAAAGACATACAATCATTATCATGAAAAAAATAGGGCAGATGCCCCCAAGGGGAATTTCTTAAGCTTTAAACCCCCTATCCCACTTGGAATGGGGTGGAGTAAAGCGGAAGCAGGGCCTGAGGTCTGTGCCTCCTTTAAGGGTTCCCACCTAGGAAGTGACTTGACGTGGCACATTAAGGAACTTCACATTTTTTATCTTTTATGGAAATAAAATTTTTATTTATTTTTATTTATTTAAGTGTGTTTATTATTATTATTATTTTTTAATATTCCTTTGGTATGTAGCTTTCTGCTTTCCCTCCTCCAGTGTGAGGATTTGTGGACTGTTGTACAAAAGCAAACATAGGGGTTTAATTTGAGTGAATTTTCCGCTCTGGACAAGATAGTCCTGGCTATTTGTGGATTGTTGCTATAACAGACCACCTCAATATCAGAAGCAAGTCTACGGCAGAGACCTGATTTAAACTCCTTGACTTTGCTATACATTCTAATTGCCAAATTATTAATCCGTTTCTTGGCTGGCCCTGTATAATGCATAGCTAAGTCAATGAGATGTCGCTGAAAAATCCCTGACCATTTAATTATGCACTATACAGGAGCAGCACAGCCATTCTAGCAAGAGGAACCTGTAAGTATGGGTAATATGAGCTCTCCTGTCAACCCTCCTTCCAGGGAATACTTTCCAATTAAGAAACTGCCTGCTGGAGACTTTCTCCTGCCTGCTGAGCCAAGACAGGCTTATTTTAGTCAAGCAGCAGCTGCCTCTCAGCCCTAGCCTCCTGATTGGTGGGTGGTGTCAGCTGACCAGGGCTGACCAATCAGAGCGAGGGAAACCTGGGCCGGCTCCTGATTGGCTGCTGGAGTCAGCTGACTAGGCTCAGCCAATCACTGGCTGGCCCCTCAGCCCTAGCCTCCTGATTGGTGGGTGGTGTCACCTAACCAGGGGTGACCAATCAGAGCGAGGGAAACCTGGACCAGCTCCTGATTGGCTGCTCGGAGTCATGCTGACTAGGCTCAGCCTCCCTAGCCTCCTGATTGGTGGTGGTGTCAGCTGACCAGGGCTGACCAATCAGAGCAAGGGAAACCTGGCCGGCTCCTGATTGGTTCGCTGTAGTCAGCTGACTAGGCTCAGCCAATTCACTGGCTGCCCCCCAGCCCTAGCCTCTGATTGGTGGGTGGTGTCAGCTGACCAGGGCTGACAATCAGAGCGAGGGAAACCTGGGCCGGCTCCTGATTGGTCACTGGAGTCAGCTGACTGGCTCAGCCAATCACTGGCTGCCCCTCAGCCCTAGCCTCCTGATTGGTGGGTGGTATCACCTGACCAGGGCTGACCAATCAGAGCGAGGGAAACCTGGATCCTCTGCTGATTGGTCACTGGAGTCAGCTGACTAGGCTCAATCAGGGGCTGTCCCTCAGCCCTGGCCTCCTATTGCATGTCATTTTATTATTATTTATGAATTATGATTTATGAGTTATTATTAATTATTGAATTTTTAAAGGAAGCATTAATAATTGTCACTTGAATTTACAGGCACCACTTTTTCCGTGGAGAGTTTACGCTCGACATCACCAGTGTGGGAACAAGCCGGCAGTAGCCAGAATCAAACTCACGAGCAACAGGGTGGAAGGAAAACACCTTAACCACAACTCCAAGTCAGAGATACTATGATGCACCTGTCTCAGTAGCGTATTGGTTTAGATGTTAGCGTGATTTTAGTTTAGCTTTAGGTGATTCCCTGAGGCTTATTTTTTACATGGATCACCACTTAGACCAAAATTTAATTTATTGTGTCTGCCCCTACAAGCTACCATTCTTTAGTTTATTTAGTGTGTTTGTTTGGAAGTCAGGCCAGCTGGAGGACTGTATTGTATAAAGGATTGTTTTTCCCATCATTGCTGTCCAGTCTCTGTAGCCTAATTGCTAAGGTATTGTGCTTTGTACCTTGACGTCCTGAGTTCAATTCCCCTAGACTTCAACTTTGTCTGCTCTGTTTTTTTGGTTTTTAAGTAAGCACATAGACCAAACCATAAGCCTTTTTGGCTTTGCCCTTGCAAGCCACCCTTCTTAATTGTGCGCACAAAGTTTTTCCCAATAATAAATTTTTTTTTTAAAAAAAAATATATTTTTAATACTTTATGCGGTGCGGACATTGTGCGCACAAAATTTTGGCTCTGGGAAAATTTTTGCACAAGAGAAATTTTCTGCGCACACCACCTAAGAAAAATTAGATGGAACATTGCATACGGACACCCATTTTTGCCAACTCACAAGCACCCACACTTAGTTAACAAACCAGGAGGCTAAAACAAACAAACTGACATCCTTAAAATCTATAGCTTGATAATAATCATTCTGTGGGACAAATAACAATGCAACCATTTATGGGTTTTCCCACATCATGATTATTTCCTGTTTGATCACTTCATCAGCTGCCTTGATTACTTGATGCCTGAGCTATTTTTCAAACTGTTTCATTGCACTATATCTCTATAATAAGATAGACTTGGGTAACTAAGTAACGCAGTATGTCATTGCATTGCTTTCAAACCAAAGAGCTCATTATGGGTTTAATAGCTTTTTAAAGCTAAATTAACTGCAAAAGGCCCAGTTAAGGAGAGCCTGCGTACCGCATGCACAGTCAGAGGAGCAATTGCTTACATATGTCCTTATAAACAAAATTTGACGTATAATTGGTTTTACATAAGCAACTAAGCAACTAGATGAGTAGGAATAATTTTACACTGTTCAATATAACTTATTGATAACCAGTGTAACGCCGAGAGACAATTTTATTGGCCTTAGGTGTTTGAGCCAATTTTGCTGGCACTAGCCCTTTAAGCTAAAAGGCCGTTTTAGGCACCCTTGGATAGTGATTTTCCTTTCATTCTAAAAAAAAGGCAATTTTTAATAAGTTTTTCAGTGAGACTTTAGGTAAGGTTGGATTATATTTGTCCCAACCTGTATTTGATCATGGATAATTCTTCATACTCTCACTCAGGGTTGCTTGCTACCTTCAAGTAAAACAGTTTATACTCAAAATATTGTTTAGAAAGAGATTTTTGGTACAGTTGCATAATATAAAATTTTACGGCAGATGAGAACCATTCAGCCCATCTGGTCTGCCCATTTTTCCTAATGTAAGGGTTGACCGAAATCACAGTTGACCATGGAATACCTAGCAGGAATTAAATTTTATGAACTGACAATTTTGTAAATGCAAACTGACTGTCTAGGTGCTTGATTTTATACACTTGTGGCAATTGGTTTGATTGAAACACCTGAATTCAATAATTAAGAGGGGTGTCCCAAAACTTTTGCCCATATAGTGTATCTATATAAATTAAATAAAATAAGAAGGACTATGCCAAGATAGTAATTACCTCCTTTTTTTCTCCCACAGAATGAAAACCTTTGGTCATCTATTTCACAAATCGGTTGCCCGTAGTCCAGGATGTATATCCCATATCTGAAGAGTTTCATATTTACCCTGAGTGTATTAATATCATGCCCTAGATACAAATAACAATATGCATGTCATATTTCAAGTATTTTATATTCAAACATATTGATGCAATTTGTTATATTAATGCAAACTTTTTTTTTCATTTTAGAAATTTAAATCTACTTCTTTACAGGGCATTGAACAAAAACATTCATTGTACATGCCCTTCATGGTATTCATTGTCATACATGCCAGTTTGAGAAGACTGAAAGGCGTTGCATTTGGAGGTAGATGAGGTTTTTTAAGGTTTATCCTGGCCAGGTCCTTATTGTTTCTCCATACCTATTCAAGTGAGTTATTAAAATTTATACTCCATCTAAGACAACGTTGTTTACATATGTAAATGTTTGTGTTTTTCCCCCTCTACTTGCTATGACACTTAAGCAAGCTTTAACATTAAGGCATTAAGGTATTGAATAATTTGTTAAGATATTGTAGGTGTTTTATATATCAATTGTTATTATTATTTACTTACCCACAACTAATATTTGTTTGTTTATTGATTTATGTGTAATAAAATATTTATTTTTATCAAAATATTGAGTATTTTTTTTTTAGTTTTTAACAGGATACCTGTGGCATTGGTTGCAGATCGCTCTATAGAATGATCTGTCTTTTCAGTATGTTGTTTCTCAATGGGGTAGTAGGAGACATTAGTTTAATGTTGTTGGTTGTTAACTGGCCATTTACACTATAGAGGTCTGTGTTTTGCCAGTGTGGCCTCCATAACACTCTTCTCTCAAGCTATGTGTCTTTCTCGAGGGGGTAGGATGTCATATTCTGGCACTTGGAACATATATTGTCCTTGAAAATAGAAACATAAAATTTGATGGAAGATTGGCCTTTTATTCCGGACTCAGACCTTAATCCGTCATTGGTCTCGTCTTAAATTCAGTATAGCTTTATGCCCATACCTGGGAACTTCTGGGCTCTGGCTATCCAGAGCCTACCCTTGTGGGACATGGCCAGGACTGCCAGCTGGCTTCGTTGGGCGTTCCTGCTGGTGTCACGGGAAACACAACCATTTAAAGGGGAAATGGGTGGAGAGCGGTCAAGACCCCACTGATGCGACCCTTAGGATTCAGGCGTTGACCCGGAGAACCGGAGCTTTACCCAGAGTTCTCCAGGTCAAATTCAGAGAGTTCCCAGGTATGTTTATGCATATCTAATGCATTTTTAAATTCCCTCACTATCTTAGCCTCAACCACTTCTGCTAAGAAGCTGTTCCACTCACCTACCTCCATGTCAGTAAATTGAAAGACTTTAAGGTTAACACATATCACATAACCCTTGACAGTCCAGCACTAAAACCATGTTTTATAATCTTTAATGTTGCATTTCAGGGTAGTTCATAATTTATGACATCCACCAATTGCATGGTCAGAGTATTTCATGCAAATTTTCATTCATTTTCAATGATCCCTTGTGATGCATTAGAATCCTATTATCATCCTAACCAGCAATCCTTTTTTTGCTATGTACCTACATTGTTTTAGCAGATGCTGTATGTGTCAACTGTACCTTCCAGACATTTTATATTTGTGCATAGCCTACTTGATAATGTAGATTTAATAAGTATAAAGATAATTATAACTAATACTCATAATATTATTAACCCCTATCGAAACACATCATTGGTTTAGATGGTGACTGACAGTGTGTGATACATAGAGGTTTTACTTACTTAAAATCAAGCCAAGTTGCATATTATATCTTTCATGAGAGTAAATGTCGCAAGGGCTGATACTGACGCCATAATCTTGAAATGGATCTAGATAAACATTAGAAGGATTAAACCAACTTAAAACCATATGGACATAAGTGTTTATAGCAATTATTTGTTTATACACCTTATAGCCACACAATAAACCATAAGTCAATAAGTCTAATAAATACAAAGATAAGCTTGTTTCAAAGCATATAACAGTCTCTGGTGGAGGTAGCTGTCCTGGGGGCTCTCAATGTATATGTTTATCTGCATAGATACACCAGTGGATAAAATGATTTTATTGATCTTAAGAATTCATCGTGATGAATAAAATACCAGTATGTCAACTCTAAAAAAATGTCAATATGAGCTGTGAAATATTAGTAAACATCTTAAAACCTCCAAATGTACCATGGTTACCATGTCAAAGCATAAATCCATATTTACCAACTTTTGGAAGAACCACCTCAAGAAACGCCATAGTGTGCATGTGCTGTGTTCCTTTACATTTGGAACTTCATGTACTCTGATCATATAGTGACTTTCAATAATATATATGTTAACTTTTTAGAAATGAACACAGTAGCAACAATAATAATAATGTTCCTCAGTGTTTACTTTTTGTAAAAGTTGCACACATATTGTCCAGTGTGAACAGTAAAAAGAAAATAAAAGCCACAGGGCACGTCCATCTCCATAATGAGAGTCGTAAACCTTCACCCTCAAATGTCATTGCAAATAAAGTTTTAAGTTTTCAATTACCTCAAACATAAGCTTGGGCAATGTGCTATTGGAAACAGAAATGAAGGGCTTTAAATCTTCTCATTTATGTTTTCTGCCACTAATATTAATGGGTAGCTAAAAATGGGATCTTGCCCAAGGAATACTTTTAAAATTATTATTGAAAATAGGAAATAGTGATTAGTTACATGTACTTAAAAAGGGCTGCATGACCTTGCAAACCCAGGCAGGGAAAGAAATACCCTCAACAGGGAGAGGCAAGGCCTGACATCTTTTGCAGTACCATTTTCTGGACACTCCTTTGATAAGTTGCCTGGGCCATGGCCAGAGGTGTGCTCATGGGTATGGCTTTTACCGGTGACAGTTAAAATAGTTTGATGGACAGAAGAGGGGAGACATGAGAGAAAAGAGGAAAGAAAATAAAGAGAGACGATAGAGTGGAGGAAGGAGAAAACTGAGCGGAGAGAAAGTGGGGATAAAGATGATAGGAGAGGTGTAAGAGATGAAAGAGAACCGTGAAATAAGAAAGAAGACAGAAAGAGAAGAGAGGCAACAGAGAAAAGAAAAAGGGCCATTACTCCAACCAAAACTAAAATATAATAATTATATTAAAAGGGGTCTCTATGACCTAGGACTTGAACTTGGGTTACCTAGTGTAACACGCCATTGAAAAATCGGCCATTTCCAGCTATAATTGTCATTTACAACATTAACAACATTTACACTGTATTTCTGATCCATTGAATGTTATTTAATCGACAAAACAAGTGACCCCAAACTTTTGAACGATAGTGTACAGTGCATATATACAGTATATGTACTTACATACATATGTGCAAAATATATACAAAAGCTTCCCAAACACTTTAATTATCACCCTGGTGAGCATTTCTGTTGAGGGCACACACCGATAGCAATAATTCAATTTCTTGCCCAAGTGATGTGCTTCAATTTAAATGCTAAAGGAAAAATCAAATTTCTCCATTCTAGGAAACTGCAGTCTTATGTGACTTGAGTTGGTGGATCAGCAATATCTCTACAGAAAATGTGTACATAAGTCTCATTGATTCACTGACCTTTGTGTAAAAATATATGCAGAATTAGTGCCTGAAAAGTGAGATGTAATGGTAGATCGAAGCACAAAGGAAACAGACAGGATTTGTTAGTATTTAAGAAATAATAAAATGTGAACGAAGCAACGCATTTTTGCAACACTATATCTGTGCAATTCTATGGTAGACTACATTTTCATAAATACACTTTTTTATGTTAATGCCTTTCTAAAGCTTCTCAGTGAAGGTCCTTAAGTATGCCCAACGGTGCTTTCTGAAAAATTCTCCTTACACTGATGTCCTATCTAAGCAATCTGAAAAGATGTCGAAAACCTTCACATTTAGGGATATTTATAGACGAACACTGGGTCATAACCACTAATTTTAATCATATTGCTTTATAACTGGCCTGGTTTTTTTTTTCCGGGGTATCCATCTATTCATCCATGTATCTGCCCTCTCGGTATATGTATGTCTTTGTCACATTATATTAAAATAGCTCTATGCAATATAGGTATTTGAGCTGTTGATCTGCAGGTTGTAGTTTTAATGAAAAAGGTTTTGCTCCTGCTGAGTAAGCAGGCAGTGCTCTGTCATTGCATGCCCTTGGTTAAAGCAGGTACTGCTTGTATTATAACTTATCTCAAGTGTGACATGAAGTTATTAAAACAACGGTCAGGAGTATGCCATGATCATTCTGAAACATGGAAGCCAATTTTTCAGTGAACTCACCACAACTCCTGTAATACAGTTCCAAGTGCTCCGACTTGCAGATTGAATGTGTCGGCCATTCTTTCATTTCTCCAGGACAAAGCAGACACAAACTGAACACAAAAGCAATAACATTCTCCATGGTGTATAGTGTTCTACTTTCTCTCTCTTTTTTTAAAGCTTAACAGTGTTTTGCTTTTTAAATTCTGATTTGGATCATGCAACAGTAGGACTGTCTTTCTAATGATACCGTTTAATGCGGAACTAAGATTAGCGACACCGTTTACAATAGAAAAAAAAATTAGCAGTTATGATATCCACTATGAGAAAAACAAAATTCACTTCCTGTGCTTGCTTTCACTTCCTGTGGTTTAGTTTTATGTTCTGGTTTTTCCCTTGTCTTGGACAAAAAGGAGTACCTGTTTTTCATTAGTATTTAGAAATAACACATTTCATATACTGTAACTTATGTGATGCAGAGGTTCCCATAAGTTCACAATAACAGAAAATATCAAAGAACAAAAATAATAACTGTATTTTTTAGTAAAAATCAATGAAGTTCAAGCTTCTAATGTTCCTAAAAATATATATAAAATCATATATATACAGACGGGCTGGGCTATGTCTTTTTGGCAATGCCAAATACCTCCAAACAGTGGATTATGGGCCAGTTCAGGAGATCCTCTGATCTGAAAGTCTGGGCTCTTGTGGCTCCCATGTGGGCACCTTGACATGATTTGAAGCAGAGCACTGTGAGGGGTCCCAAACTGGTGCCACAAACTTGGAAACATATAATTGTCTAAAATGTGTGTGCTGCAGCATTAACTATACCTTCACTGGAACTAAGGGGCCTAACCAGAATCCTGAAAAACAGCCCCAGTAGGTAGGTAGCATTCTCTTGGCTTCCACCAAACCCAGATTTGTCCAACAGATTAAACACTCTAGAGAACACATTTGCACTGCTACAGAGTCCAGTGGCAGTTACACCACTCCAGCCGATACTTGAGCATAGTGCAGCTCCTGAACCATAAAAATCTGTTTCATGAAGCTCCAGACGCACAGTGCTTGGGCTGATGTTGCTTCCAGAGGCAGTTTGGAAGTCTACAGTGAGTGATGCTACAGAGGGCAGATTCGTTTTGCAAGCTCTCACCCATTTTTGTCTATAGAGATGGCACTTTTGGGCATATAGTTTATCAGTATGCCCTAAAGACACCTAAAAAGTCTTGGTAAAGCCCTGTCTTGTAGTAACACCTCTTACCACAGTCCAAAAGTAAAAGTGTCCAAACACTTACGCGTATGTATAGGCTACTGACCAGTTACCAAGCAGTTACGGACATGAAAGGTTGTATACTTAAAAAGACACTTTAACCTAACATATTTTTCAGTGTGACAGGCTGAAAGTAAGCGTTTGATTGCTAACCAAGTAGTAAAAGCTGTTGTATTTAATGTGAACTGTGAAATCCCATTGAATAAAATATAATTGCCTCTCAATTAGTTTGCTATTCCTTTGCAACCAACATTTAAACTAATGTTTTCCATTTCATTCTGTGAAGTTTTCCTGTATGAACACAGAATGCTGTTTTATTACAGAAGAAATTATTTGTTGAATGTAAATTTTCAAGTAGCTTCCCTAAAGTGTTGTATAGGGAGCAGTTGTGGATGACTCATGTGGATTTGCTCATGGATAAAAAATTAAGTGATGTTACACAAACAAGGATTTAAAAGCTTAATTTGCATAGGAGCAGAGGATTCCTCTCATTTGAATGTTTCGGGAAAAAAAATGTTCTAAACATGATTCTGCAGTGTGGTTTGTAATGGCCCACAGTTCCACGTTTCTTTTTTCATATAATTTTATATACTATCAAAAAGTTATTGCCATGACCACATCTATACTGTAGGGCTGTCATGAGAACCAGAGGTGGAACCCAGGATGCAGAATAGAAACAGGGGATGTCTCAGCAACAAAAATTTGTAACATTGTGTAGAACGCCAGGGACAAGAGTAATTTACAGTTCCAAAGCAGGTAGCAGACAACAGTAGCATGGCAGGCAGCAGACAACAGTGAAACCAATACCCATGCAAGAAGTCAGGTTCACAGGCAAACAAGCATAGTCCAGTACCACAACCATGGTTCATTAAAGGAGAATCAGATAGACAGTACAGAGCCAGAACAACAAAATACTGACCTTAAACAAAAATGCCACAACATGCTCTCTCCCGTGTCAGGAGAGTGCGCTGTGACCATGAAAGAGAGAATAAAGATTCCATTTGTGGAACAGCATGGGCATGGAGTCCCGACACACTGCCATTGTTGTCGGCAAGTATCCAGAAAAAGGGGTGCTTTTTTAAATCCGGAAAAGTTTCCATAATAGTATAAGTAAGAAAGCGTTCAAGAGACTGGCATCAAATATGGTCAACAGAAAATAGTATGACAATGAACCGATTAAGGAAACAGTTATCCAGAAAAAAACACAACTCAATTATTGTTTTAATTAAAAAATAAAATTTCTCCCGGCCTTCCTGTATCCGGCAAAGCACTCGCGTGAGAAACATTCTTCAGAGTTGCTTTTCCTTTGAACCCAGCTTGCTAGGGTTAGCAGCCCAGTTAGCGTGGGAATACACATGCAAACCTGAGTGTTTATGCACATATACATGTCAGGATGCAGCTGCCATAAAAGTAACAGCAGTGGTTCAATCTAAAATGCAGCTTAGCTTCCAGTGAATTAGGTTTGCTTCAATGATTGCTGAATCAGCAATGCCTTCCAATTTGTTGGATTTTTAACTGAATAACTGTTTCCCTTCTGCGAGTTTATACATTACACATTCTGCAGGGTGACACTTTACAGGTGCTGGTCACCAACGTGTTAAATGTATATGTGTCGCAGAAAAATAACCTTGTCAGGTTTGCCGTATTGGCCACTTTTTTCTGGACACATTTTTTGTGAGTATTATGGTGAAATATATGATTAACTGATTTCCTTCGGTGAGTTTAAATATCCCAAACTACGGGGCAACCCAGGAAGTGGGCTACAACCTGTGAAACTGATGTGCCCAAGAAAAAAGTGGCTGAAGTTGCAATCCAAACTGTGATTGTCCCATGTGTTTATATAGACTCTGACCATCAGCTGACCACAGATGATTTCTCTATGGATCTTAAATAACTGTTATCTGTTCACTATGATTGTTGAAGTTTACTCAGGTTTTATTACTTGGTAGCGTTGCTGAACAAGTGAAAGTAGAAAGTTTATGTTTCAAATGGACCCCGTTTATACCTGCAAGAGGTTTAATAGGTTGAATTTTCCATGGGATATATCATCACATAGGAAGTGATGAGTGATGATTAATATTTCATACAAAATAAATAAAAAAACAAATACTAGCTTATTGTAAGATTGTAAATAGTTAAGCAGAAGCACTCACATATGCACGGCCTCATAAAAAATACATGTTTTGTGATCATGCTAAGATACTTGCAAAGTAATCAAATGTCAATAGTATCTGGGAGTCTTGCTGGAGGCTAGGATCAGTAAGAATTATAAATCCACAGCATAGACATTTCAATTACCAAAAAGGGACTGTGAAATGGTTGTGCAAAGAAACATTTGCAAAGTTGTGTGGCAGACCTGTGCTTAGACATGTGACTGGAACAGAGCATGGTAACGTGACTTGTATATCAGTCATGCTTTAGATCTGTAGTAAGCTTAGCTGGAGACCCTCCATGGGGAGGGCTGGCAAGCGGCAACAGCCCCCAGGTAGGGTGACCACATTTTATTTCTCCCATTCAGGGACACACTATGAAGCACATGAGATCACACACAGGTGTATATATATATATATATATATATATATATATATATATATATATATATATATGCGTTAGACATGCATTTTTAACTACGTAATATGTACTTATCTGTTTGAGGTAAATACCGTGATTGAAATATGATTTCAAAATAACAGCTGAACTGGCAGTTAGTTTTCATTTTTTTATATGAGAGTCTGCTGCCAATATAAGAAATATTAGACCCTGCCGCCAATATATATATATAAATATTATGCCCTACTGCTATTATATATTAATATTAGCCCCTGATGCTATTAGATCCTGCTGCCAATATATTTAAATATTAGACCCTGTTGCCAATTCATTTTATATTGAAAAAAATCGGGCCCTGCTCAACGCTCCTTAGCATGCAATCACTCCCTTCGCTCCAGCACCCAAAAAAAAGGTTCCACACTGAATCAGAATCAGACATACAAATCCTGTATTTGCAAGTATACAATAATAATGCATGGAAACATAGCATTGCAGGTATAGATCAACAGAACACACAAACCCAGCATTGCACATATAGATCAACTGAATAAGACATGCAAACCCTGTATTTGCAGGTATAGATCAATTGAAATTCACATAAAACTCAGCATTAAAGGTATAGATAAAACCCCCTAAATTACAGGCATAGATCACAGGTTGCACACCCCAAAGCCAGCCCTGGCGTCCACACTGCCCACATAGAACCAGACCAGCACCCAAATGACATGCATAGGACTTGCCATCTTTGTTCCCAAACAGCCCAGCATGAGTCAACTTTGTCCCCAAACAGCCTGGCCTGTGCCATCTTTGTCCCAAAAACAGCCTGCATGTGCCATCTTGGTTCCCAAGGCTGATAAACTCTGCTTGTGCCATCTTTGCCTTTCCGAAAATCAATTATACATCTATGATACACACAAAAACACTTTTACAGTCACTCGCTAATTCACACTTTCATTCACATAATTCATTCACACAATAATTTATTCTCTCACTCATTCACACAAATCATTTACACATATTCCTTAATGCATTCTCACAAATTCATTAATTTATACTCTCACTCATTTAACCAATTCATCCACACATTCATTCATACTCTCACGCATCCAGACAATTCATCCACACATCAATTCTTTCATTTTCTCACTCATTCAGACAATGCATCCACACATTCTCTCACTCTTTATTTTAATATTTTTACCACCCCCTTTCTCACTATCTGACATCCCATTCCAAAACCACGGGCATTAATATGGAGTTGCCCCCTTCTATTGCAGCTATAACAAGTTTTTGGAGTGTTTCTGAGGAATTTCTACCCATTCATCCAGTAGAGCATTTGTAAGATCAACTGATGTTGAACAAGAAGGCCTGGCTCACAATCTGGATTCCAATTCATCATACAGGTGTTCAGTGGAGTTAAGGTCATGGCTGTGGGGTCCACTCAAGTTACTCCACACCACTCCAAACATGTCTTTAAGGACCTTTCTTTGTGCACAGGTGCACAGTCATACTCCAATAAGAAAGGGGATTCCCCAAACTGATGCCACAAAGTTGGAAAATGTATTGTTACGCTGTACCATTAACAGCACACTTCATTGTAACTAAGGGGCATAGCCCAAACTCTGATAAACGACCCCAGACTATTATACCTCCACCAAACTTTACACATGGCACTATGTAGTCCAGTAGGTAGCATTCTCAATAATTAGGAGGGTTGTCCACATACGTTTAATCATATAGTGCAGGTTCAGAAACGTAGCTGAATTGCTGACAGAAGGTATTTGGAAAAAATGACAGAATCACAAACAGTATCTGCATAAGAAAACAAGAAAATAAACCTAGAAACGTAAATCATGAACAGGTATTTATACAATCATGTATTGTTCCATATAACAATACATGAATATACAATACAAACAGGGGGAGCTTCCTCTAGTCAATCCCATAAAGTAAAGCATTTTCCTTTTATTCTTGTTTTATTTATCCTTTATAATAAACTGTGCATGTTCCTTGAATATTTGAAAAATGCAAAAGCACAAGAGTTTTAAAAGCATTTTGTATAACCAATGGCAGACTTTTTTTGAAACACAATATGCTCCTATCTCTTTAGTTGGCAATGATGGTTTTGATTTTGGATAACTTAGCCTTTAAGGGTCAATGTCCTCTAGATGGCACTCTGTGCTAATAATTAGTGTTTTGCTGTACCCTTAACAAGACAGAAGGTATAACATCAATGAGAATCTTTGAAATATATTGGATTTTTTTTTAATAAATAAGCTTTGTGTTTGCAGCATAATATCGGCCTGTTTAATCACAAACACTGTAGACAGTCAATCAATATGTCTTTAATACTTGGAACCACCTTGAGATTCCGCACCAATGAGTGCAATGAAGCTGTTATTATGATAACTGCACAGACTGTCCTAATTCTTCCCAATGTGTTCCCATGGTTTTGCTTGTTTTTTTGAAGGTTTTCATATTTGGAAACTTCTGTTTTCTGATAATGAAAATCTGCTACACCTTTATGCAGAATAAGTACACCAATACAGGCAAAGAGGCACTAACATTAAATGTGTTTAGTATAAATATCATTGCTGAGCAGTTTGTAAAGTACATATTAGTGATAGATTAAGCTATGGTTCTTTATCCATAAATATAACCCCATCCGTATTCACCATTCTGTAAATTCTAGAGCATCTCACCTATCTTTTACATTACAGCATTATCTAAGCTGGTCATTGCTAAGTTAAAATTGTAGTGAAAATCTCCTACTACAAAATAACCCCAGGTATCTACAGTATATCCACTTGGGGAAGGTTATGCACCTTTTATGACATGCAGAAGGTTATTTTTTTTATTGTATTTCCTTCTTTTTTTAATGTTTTGAAAAGGCTCTTATGGGCACTTAGGAAAGCTCCTCTGTAATAGGCTTACATTATTTAAAAAATCTTTTTGAAAGATACAACACAGAGAGGTAGCATTATGATGTCACTGCTAATTTTTAGCAGGGTGAATGCAGTTTGACAATCTAGTTCATTTTGGAGATAGCTTGGTAAGAGTTATCGTTGATGGACCCAATCCAATTTCTGTCTGCTCCTCAGCACACATCAACATGCATGGGGCATCAGCAAGCAAGCTAGGGGAAAAAACTATGTACCACAAAATTGTGTGACCTGGAAACTTGTTTTTTGAAAATCAGCCCTGATTTCAATTATATTTACTCAAATCAACTAAGTTTTATCTCTGGTAGCACCATCTATATACCATCATCGTCAACAGAGAGGTCTTATCAAATGAATTTGAATCTATCTAACTTTAACCAAGTCTTAAACTTATTATAGAATACTGTTGCTGATGTAGCATTAATCACCTCATATCGAATATGGATCTATTTATATGTCCCCTTAATCCAGATATTACTTGTTGGATAAATTACAGTCCACTAAAGATATTGGATAACCTATTAAATACATATACAGCAGAATCAATGAAAACATGAATTCCACTTATTGGTTATGTTTTTTTAGAGATGTCCTTGTTTTTGAAAGAAAAGCAAATTCTGTCCATCAAAATAGTATGAAATGGATCAGAAATACAGTGTAGACATTGTTAATGTTGTAAATGTGTCTTGCAGCTGATTTGTTTATGGAATTCCTTCATAGGCGTACAGAGGCCATTTATCACTGCCATTACTCCTGTGTTTCAATGGCATGTTGCGTTCACTAATCCAAGTTTAAAAGGCTAACTGATCAGAAAACGCGTTTGCAATTATTTTTCTTGTTTTCCATGAAAACCGCTAAGTGACCCCAAACTTTTGAACAGTAGTGGCATATTACAACAACACTTGAAAGAAACCTTAAATGACTGTCAAGTAACTATAAGAATGACATTTCCTCTATGCAGAATATGAACGGTTATATTGTAGCCATCAATTCCAAAGGACTCTGAACCCCAGAGCAGTTTTAACGCAATGCAACAGAGATGGGTCTTTACTGAGTGAACATTTAGTATAAAACTGCTCTTAGCCATTCATGATTCCTATGAGACTGGTTGTACCTCCCGGGGAGGGGTGAAGATTAATTTGAAGTAAAGAGGTGTGCTTTGTTTGAGAGTACATATATTTATTATTCCCCTCACGGTTCTTTAATTGCAGAATTAAACTATTGTGGTGTTTTAAAGGTTCTATTTCTCATGGATGTGCCCTATTTTTCTGTTTGTGAAGGAGTGTGATTTAGGAACATTTTAATTGTTTTTCACTAAATACCTATGCCTATAAAGTGTCCAACATTCTGCAAGCCAGTTCCAAATTTTAGACACTATATTTTGCAGGCAGTGGGTATCATAGGCCAGTTACAGAGGATCTCCCCTGACTGGCCAACTGAGCTGTAAGGTCATAGTGAAGTAGAGCTATTACACAAATGATGGCTTTTGAATTATTATCTGGAAACACAATAGAACAATCACTATTGGTTTTTATCACATACAATATTAGAGATACCATACATAACGATTTTATTTAAACTTGATATATTTTTCTTTAGTAAGACCAAAAGACATACTATGTGGACAAATTCAATGTAGATTTAGATACACACTAGATTTCCACAGTATAGTAGTATAGTCTAGTGTCCATTTCTCACTGAACAATATTCCTATAAGACATTTAGCAAGACGTGAAGCAAGCTGGGATGTGTTTCAGTAATTGAGAATTCTATTGATTTTGATGGAGGATGTCATTGTGAAAAGACATCTTACAAGTTACATTTGTGAAGGTGCCATAATTGAGAGCACTTTCAGTGATGGAGATCTTTGTATGATGTTAAATCTCTCCCACTTAGGGTGACAAAAATATTACTTAAGATTGTACGGAACTTTGTGTCAGAGGGCACTGTGCATATGCGTTTGGTGTTTCCCAAAAAATTAATGCGGAGCTGCAGAGTTGCTACCATTTGTAAATGCTGACACCCAAGAGTGTTTTACAGGCATTTGTGACAATGACACAAACAAAAAGAGTTCACTGCCGAATGCAGCTACAAGTTTGACATGCACCTGCCATATGAGTGAGCCTGTGGGCATACACCAATGATCCTAGCAGACTGAATTCATTAATTGATCCTTAGGAATTACTTTACATTGGTTTACACATAGGTAGAGAAGAATTCATATTACTTTTAGCATCTGTAGCTTAAGAACCATAATTAGTTGGCTAGTCAAGTTAGGCAGGTTGTGCTGGTAGGGGACTCAATTATTAGGAAAGTAGATGTTGTGTAGACAGATTGATGATCCAGTAGTCACAGTCTATGTTGGTACTAATTACAAAATCGAGTATAATGTCCTTAAGAAAGATGTAACTATGTAACTATGTTATGGCACTAGGTGACAAACGTAGGAAAATAACCTCCAATATAATATTTTCAGGAATATTACCTATACCATGTGCTACACTAGAGAGGCAGTGGGAGCTTAAGGAGATGTAGTTGTGAAAGTGGTGTAGGAAGGAGGGATTTGTTTTTTCTAGAGAACTGGGCCGACTTTGCAGTTGGCTACAGACTCTATAGTAGGGATGGACTGTTATACATTTTATATAGAAAGGTCAGTAAGGGAGGGGGGTCCAGTAACTCTTATACAAAGTTCTAAGGAGAACCTATAAATCATTTGTGGTTCTGCCACAAGCTGACACCCAAGACAACACAGGACAGGCGTGCACCCTGACTGCCAAACACACACCAGGACACGGCTGTGCCACACTGACACCCATACACAACACCATACAGGAACAGTTCCACCAGCTGACACCCCAACACACACACCAGGGCCAGCTCTGACACACCAACACCCAAACACATACACCAGGACAGGCTCTGCCACACCGATGCCCAAACACACACACCAGGACAGGCTCTGCCTCATCAACACCCAAACACACACACCAAGACAGGCTCTGACACACCGACACTCAACATCCGGACGGGCTAAGCTACAACAATAAAGAAAATCTTTTCATGACTGCTTTGTTATTGACCCTCACCCTTTTTGTGCCCCCCGTATATTGCCCCAGTCAGCACTATGTTTATTTATGCCCCCACTCTGCCCCTCACTTTAGTATTGATTTATGTATTGGCCCCAGCTTTCCCCCTTGTTTATTGATGCCGCTAGCACAGATAAAATGCTGCCCTGCAGTATGGGGGATGTATATCTGACTAGTTGGCTCCTTCCATGGGTCTAT